>CAHIKZ030005455.1:1685000-1687500 GCA_903632075.3 Acanthosepion pharaonis | reverse complement strand
AGCAAATTCAACTGACCTTCTTTTTAAATTTAAAAGCTCTACATGTTACTTTTGTTTTTTTCAGCACTTTTTATAATTTTTTTTAATACTGTTTTTTAATACTTAACTGTATATATATATATATATATATATATATATATATATATATATATATATATATATAGTTGGCTTGGTGTGAGTCTGTGACCCTGGGTTTCACGCTATTTGCGATCGTCAGGCAAACTGATTAATTTTTAAATTTTGGATTTATATATGGTTGCGTATATTGGTGTTTTTATGGTAGTGGGAGGAAAAAATGGTCGTCGGAACGCCACTTCTACGTACGCAGACGTACATACACGCACGTTTACTCACTGACGTACGCAGACACACACGCACGTTCACTTATTGCAGTTCACAGAAGCATAAACATATACGAACAGTGTGGGACTGGGCATATATGTGCATCCATGTGACGTTGCGTACATACGTACGCAATGCGTCGCTGTTTTCAATGTTGGGTTGTTTAGCGAATATCTTTCGTCTGTTGCTGTGTGAACGCGCAGACCGTTCGTCTATTTTGTTCGCTGAAACAACGATATAGGCAACCATATATAAATCTAAAATTTAAATATATATATATACATATATATATACACATTTTATATATATATATATATATATATATGAGTCTAGTTTTCCTAATATTTATTACTGTAGTGATTTTAATAATTACTGGGTGCCTGGAAATTTGTGGCCTTTTGTTTAACTAGGCTAACTTAGAATATTCTTGGCTTATCTCAAGGCTTAATAAGTTAAGAGGTTAGTGTTACATCTCAGCTAAAAGTTAAAACCTTGAAGACTGATTTTTTTAACATAATCTTCCGGATTCCTACTAATTTGAACTTATCTATGTTCAGTAAATAGCGATAATAAGCTTGTTTCCGGTATTACAAGTCGGAGGCTGAGTGAAATTTAAATGCCATGTTTCCAAAGTTAAATTTAAGGAGACAAACTGTCTTATATTACTGAATATTTACACAGATCTTTATATTTTTGTCACTTGAATAGCTAATTGCTATTCTCTCTCACACACATACACACACTTTCTCTCAATTTCTTTCTTTCAGTTTTTACTTTCTTCCTTTCGTTGCTTCAATTTTCTCTTTCTTTCTTTCTTTCTTTCTTTCTTTCAATTCTTTTTCTTTCTTTTTTCACTTTCTCTTTCTTTCAATTTTCTCTTTCTTTATATCTTTGAATTTTCTTTCTTTCTATTTTCTCTTTCTTTCTTTCTGTCTTTCTTCAATTTTCTCTTTCTTTCTTTCTTTCTGTCAATGTTCTTTTCTTTCTTTATTACTTTTTCCGTTTTATCTTTCTTTCAATTTTATCTTTCTTTCTTTCTTTCTTTCTTTCTTTCTTTCTTTCTTTCTTTCTTTCAATGTTAACATTCTTTAGATCTTTCTATTTTCACTCTGTTTTTTTTTCTTTCTTTCTTTCAATTTTTTTCTATTTTTATCTCAGTGTCGTAACTTTTTCGATTTATTTTTATTTGTTTTCTTTTCATTTTCTTCTCTCAGTTTCTTTCCCTCAATTTCTTTCTCACAATCTTTCGAAGTTTCTTTCTTTTTCAATTTCAATCTTAATTTTTTTTATTTCAATTTCTTTCATTTTTCTTTCTTTCGTTCAATTTCGTTCTTGCTTTCCTTTCAATTTCTATCTATCTCTCAGTGTCTTTCAATTTCTTTCTCTCAGTTTCTCAGTTAATTTGAAAGTTATCTCTCATTTTTTATTAAAAAAAAAATCACTGATTTTTTCCCCGTTTCTTTCAATTTCTTTATTTTTCATTTTCTATTTGATTCGTTTTTTTTTTGTTTTTTTTTTAAATTTCTTTCAAATTCTATCAGTTTTTCCCTTTCTTTGTTTTTTGTGCCGAAAAAACTTTAGCTCTGAGTCTGATGCAATTTTGTGCCAAAAGCTGGGAATATAATGGAACATAGTTAATATGAACACACTAGTTTAAATAAAATTGTTCACTCGTAGAAAATAGGGGAAAAAAATTTTTTTTTTAATTTTTTATATTAGTATTCTTTAGGAATTCCTTAGAACGCGACAGTTATCAAATTCGAAAAATATTAACATTTGATTATTTGGAAAAAGGGGGTCCTGTTCAAAAGCTCTGTTGATTTTGCCATCCTGACGAGTATCGTTTTAGTTTTAAAAATAAATCTTTGAAGGTAAATTCTCTCCTTTGTTGAAGTCTTTTTCCAAAACACCATTAAGTTTCTTGTGATGGCTCCAATCGTGTTATTTTTTTAACATTAATCATTGTATGTAAATTCCCGTTATTCTTTAATTATTTTTACAAAAGACTGCTGGTTTTACCATGTTGGTTCCAAGAGTTTTAGTCTGGAAAATAAATCTTTGAAGGTAGATTCTCACAAAGAATTTCAACATCGAGCGAAACCGTAAAACATGGAGAAAAATTAACAACACACTAAAAGAAAACTGAAAATGGCTAAAG
>CAHIKZ030005455.1:1640000-1682500 GCA_903632075.3 Acanthosepion pharaonis | reverse complement strand
TCTTATTGAGAACAATTTGAAGGGTCGGGTTTATATGGATGTGTTATGTGTCAACACCGTAAATTCAAAAAAATTTTTTACCTCTATGCAAGGGAGGCAACCTATGTTATTTTTAAAAAGATTTCTTAATTGTAGTATTTTAATTTAGTATTTTTTTTATATAACGCTTTGCTACTGCAAAAATTTAAGAATTCTGTTGCTATACCCGTAGTTGACTTTATTCATTCTTGGCCACAATTCCCTTGTATAAAGGGCTTCCACAATTTTAAGTTTTTCCTTATTATTATCAAGATGAAATAGTGATTCATGGATTTGAAACGATTAAAACTAAAATAAATAGACATGATAACGTCTAAATTATTTAACCAAACATGCTTGATTGAAAATATGCTACCTAAACACACACACACACACACACACACATATATTTATACTTATATATATATATATATATATATATATATGTGTGTGTGTTTGTGTGTGCGTGCGTGCGTGTGTGTGTATGTGTCTGCATATATGTGTGTTGAAAGAGGCAAGTTAAATTATTCACTAACGTTTTTATTATTTAAATATTGACAAAATTGCAATAACAAAGAAATCTGTTGAAATCATTTGTTTTATTTTATTTTTATTTATTTTTTGTTGTTGTTGTTGTTTATTTCTTCCGTTGTTGTGGCTGCCAATGAATTAAGGCGATAATCCCGTTTACCGACTCTTTTGATCCCCGCTTTTCCCGATTGCCATAATCCGGATTGACCTTCACGTTTATGAATATGATAACCACTGAACATCTGTCGACGCACCAAAAAACCAACATCTTCTTCACGGGTGGGTGCTGGGGGTGGTAAGGGTGACTAAGTAATCTAGACCATCCACCTCCTTTTAAAAGTCAGTTGTAGTTTGGCAGATTAGCCATGACATTGATACATTGTGTCGTCTGACTGATTTTTCTTTCTTTTTCTATCTACCGTGTCACTTTTGGACGAGGGCGATCATAGCTCCCCTAAATTTCCCCTCAATTTGCAGCTCCTAGTAAATATGGTCTTTTCGCCGTCTCTCTTAATTCTTGTTCCCCTATCAATTTACACGAGCTCGCTAGGTGAGTTACACGCTGCTTTCCTCTGTCCCGCTTGCCTTCAGTATCTCCTCTGAGTGTCAAATTTTCTAAGCCCTTTTTCCTCATTATGTGTCCTTTTTTGGACACATAATGCGTGCACAATTGACATTTCTATTTCAACTCTCCCTTTCTGATGATAAGTATGCCTCCTTTTTGTTTCCATTTTTTTTCTAAAACTCCGATATTGCTCATGTCCCATCCATGGTATTATCAGCATCCTTCTGTAGAACTACATTTCTGTTACGGCAAGTCTCTTCTTTTCAGTGAGGAGATTAAGCATGTCTTGTCTTAAGAGAGGACCAATATTTCATAAAATTTTCGTACTTTTTTCTTTTTATTTTTGACGAGATTTTCCTGTTTATTAATACTTCGTTTAGCTTTTGGAAGGTATATTTCGCTAAACCAATTCACAATCGGATTTTCACGTCGCATTTTCCGTCCTCTCTTATTTAAACACCTCGTGTTTGCATTAAATTCTCAATATTTTAAATATTACACACAATAAGAAAATATTACTTAAAGAAAATATTTCGAAATACTTTCTCTCAAACATTATCCCTCAAAATCCAAGAGGATAAAGCGTATATTTCAGTTTTTTCAGTTCACACTGAGAGTCTCCCTTGAATGAACAAAACTTTACAAAATAAATAATTTAAATAATTTACAAAGGCAATAAATAATTTACAAAGGCTAATCACTACCGCTATTCTGTTGAGAATGTTCTGGCGTATTGCATTACGGTTTGATATTCTAGCTGCTCTGCAGTGGACAAGAGAGCCGTCCAAAGGATTATAGATGCTGTCCAGAAAATAATCAGATGTTTACATTTTATTCAATCTCTGGACTTCATCAGTTACCGGTTGCCCACGCCCTCTCTGAAGAAGGTATTCTTGTGTCACTGTAAGAGACACACCTTTCCCCACCTGGAAAATCCACGAGATCGCTAAAAAAAAGAGCATAACATGATGACAAAGATGCCAAACTTGACGAAAACAAAACTTTATCGTCTAGATGTTTATGTTTTTTTTAATTATTTTAAGAAAAAAAATTTTCCTTCTTTTTAGAACATTCTAAATTTTGATTAAATAACCTTATTTCTCTTTGTATCAGCGGAACTAGTAAAATAACATATAAAATTTTAGCACGTTTTTTTTTGTGTGTGTGTGTGACACACATTAATTTGGAAAATTTTGCAAAAATAAAAATAATTATCAGATGTTAATGAAACTTTCAGAAACTATTCACTGATGATCGAAATTATTATAAATATGTATTTTTTTATCAAAGTCATGGCAGAAATATTTTTTTATATTTATTACCTCCCCCACCATAACTAATTTTATGAAAACTATAGAAATTCGATCGAATCCACTTTTGTGATTACGATAGACTTTGAGGAATGCAAATCATGTTGTTGTTTTTTAATTGGACCCCCACCCCGTACCTGAAAATCAGCTCTGAATTGTAACATACAAAACTCAATAAATCAAATATATTATTTAATTTCAAATGCTTTTATTTGCTTTTAGTTGTTTTTATGAATATGGACAATATTTTCTGAAAGCAAAAAGTTTTTTCGATGAAAAATGAATTTTTAATACAATTATTTGTTATTTCTTTAATTATAATAGATTTTTACATTTAAGTTGTTAAAATATAAAATTAGTTAAAAGCCGCATCCACTTTCGTAAGTATCCTTATGAGATAGATCTTTTTAACCACATTGTAAATTGTATCATTTTGACTAATCAGAAAACCCGCAATAATTAAGAAATGTAATTTTGTGTTTATAATCGGACTGTAATTATAAAGTACGGAAGACCAACCAGAATACAATTAAGTTGCGTTATTTGAGTTAAGCATTGTTCTCCGCTGGTAAGGCCTTTATTTTTGCGAAAAACATGTGGAGAAGTTAATTTGATTTTTCAATTTCAACTGAGAAGGGTACCTACAAGTATCAGTATCATCTTATGAAATTTATATGATCTTATTTTTATATTAATCTCAGTTATGACATTTTTCCATAAATGAAATATCAAAATTAATAATAAAATGAATGGAAATACAAATAACACAGTAAAATGATAAATGTACATAAAATTATAGTGTTTTATGTAAACTTGTGATAAAATTTCATAAGAAAGGTACCTAAAAATTTATTTAGATACCTTTCATATGAAATTTAATCTCACTCTTAACAGTCTTATTTTAATTTCTTCATAATATATTTTCCATAAAGCATCGTAAACGTAAAGGTGAAAGCTAAGTGCAAAAAAACTTAGAGCGCTGAAAGTTTTCCTTAAAAATAACGAGGTAAATAATTTCTTCACTTAAATCTAAATAACTTCACTTTTCTTCTTCCGTAGAAGATATAACACTCACGTAATCCGTCAATACGTCAGTGTTGTTTTATTTTCAAACTACATCTTTTCGGCGTAGAAGCTAAGTTAAGCTTGGTTCAAAATATTTTAAATAAACATTATAATTTCTGATTTTCTTAAAATAAGATTTGAAAAGATGATAATTGATTTTTAAAAGAATTTCAAACCGAGATTTTCATTTTTTTATAAAATGGAAAAAAATGGTTGCCATGATTGATTATCTAAAAAAAAAAAAGATTTTTAACGAAAATTTTGGACGTGCCAGGAACGATTAAAAAATGTAAAAAAAATTACCCCAAAAATACTTTGATCTTTCCTCTTAATAATAACATGAACATTTAGACGATAAAATTTAGTTTGGCGTCTTTTTCATCATGGTATGCTTTTTTAGCTATCTCATGGAGGTACCTAGATTTACCTGTCATATGGTTTTTGCCACGCATGCACATCCTAGGCGCAGCTGGGTCGATCACATGATTACATGTCAGTGGGGCAACCATCCACATCAATATTTACCTATCTCCGAACCAAGTAATTACTGATAAACTCAAATATAAAGACCCAGTATTTACGCATTCTTCAAACAATTAATTGTTTACGGATTCAAATATAAACGTTCAATATTTCACCTATTCTCAAATCAAACAATAACAAACAGACTCAAATAGAAGCGATCAATATTTACGTATCTAAGAATCAAATAATTGCTTAACAAACTCATGTATAAACGACCTATCCCCGATCTAAGTAATTGCTAACAGACTCAAATATAACAAAAAAAAATGGTTTCAATATTAACTAAGCCAAAGGAGACATTGAATGGTTTCAAAAGGAAAGATCAGAAGCACAAGTAAAAAAAATGTCGGGAAAGAAAAAAATCGTTTAAATCGAGAAGAGATTATTTTTTGCTTGTTTTTGTTTTGACTTGAGTGATGAGTTGCAACTTCTCTTCCTTCTTCCCTTCTCACATTTTAATCGCCTGCAACAGTTACCAAAACACACCGCTGTCGACACAAACTGTAAATAAATAATCCGCCTTCATTTAGTAATTCCTTTTTCCCCCCTCTAGGTGTAAAAAAGACAAAACTCGCCAGTAAGGTTGCCATTTTCTCTGTGTAACCAACAGAATATGTCAACAATAACAGTAAGAAGAAGAAGAAATAAATCTAACAGAAGAAAAGGCTACCCAGCAACGATATGAACAAAAAAAGAAAAAACAAAACCGAAGCTGAAGACGTGATGGGCGGTAATCTTGGCTTCAGCTTCCATATTTGAATGTCTCGGTTTCGGCGCCCTGTTAACGATAGGACAATGCTTTCTCTTTCTCTTCCTTTCTTGTCGAACTCTCTGCCTCTGGGCGGAGAGGAACCCAGACTAGGCTATCGTTTGGAGAGGTAGACAAACTCGACCCCGTCTATACGGGGTCTACGGGCAATTTTTGCCAGAGCCTACGAGCTCGGAATGCCCCAAATTAAAAACTGGCCTTGTGCCACATCTTGCTTTGTGGGAAGGTTGGTAAATAGAAACGATGGCAGTCACCAAGTGAAATCGAAGATAATAGACATTCATGAGTTTTCTGTCTGGGATTTAGATTCTATTCCCGTGGGAACAGACATGTCTTTAATATTTTCGAATTATTATTTACATTATTTGCTGGGGGTTGATATTGGTTTTGTTTTATTTTGTTTTGTTTTGTTTTACGGCATATCAAATTAATGGGTTATTTAATGCCGCCAAGATTTTTATTGCTGGTAATATTTTTTCTCAAAATGCATTAAAGCTATTATTTAATGGTAATAATTTTTTCTTCAAAAACTAATTTCCTGTAATAATCTTTTAATAAATGTACTGCTGGTATCAGTGTATATATATATATATATATATATATATATATATATATATATATATATATATCTGTGTGTGTGTGTGTGTGTGTGTGTGTGTGTGTGTGACTAATAGTGAAATCACTTCACTGACAATGAGGAATTTATAGGAAGTTAATATCTCATTAATATCGTTAGCGAAGTAATTTCGCCATTAATCACATTAACATTGCTAATTAATTCTTTGTATAAATTGCTTCTTTATGATTATATATATATATATATATATATATATATATATATATATATATATATGTATATAAACCGATCTTACTTCATCATTTTTTGATACAAAATCCCAAAGCATAGATAACAAAAATCTTGAAAACTTGCAATAAAGATAAAAAGATAGAAGATCAAAAATTATATAAACAAGCTTTTATTTACACCATTTACAGTTCAAACTAGGAGGCACGGTGGAGGAATCGGAGAGCCGAGTTCGAATTCCAGTCGAATCCATTACATTCACTTGCGTGCTTGGGAAAGGTGTGAATCCTCTTTCTTCTCCCTCCAGCTATGGGTAAATAGCAGGACAGACTGGGTTCTATAGCCTTGGATGGCAACTGGTCTAGGAGAAGGAAAACTCCGAATTCAAACCTGCTCTTAGATGAGGGTGAATGGAGTCTCTCTGAGCCTTGGTTGACAATGATGGTGTCACGATAAAAACACCCTTAATAGCCCTAGCGAAGCATCAAGAATTCAGCTATTTGACAAGATTATGAACTACACCAAGCAAAGTATTGGTGAGTTCAATCTCGGCTGAGGCTGCAAGATGATGATGATGATTTTTAACGTCATATTCACGACATTTCGGCCAATGTATGCTCTGGCCTTCTTCAGGTGATATACGTTGGAATTTCGAAGCGAATCGTTTGTTTAGTTCACTGGGTTAGATTGCTCTAGTTCTTCATGCCATGCCTCTTCCAGATATCTCGGTTTCACTCATTTCCCTTTAGTAACTTAACTCTCCAAGTTTTTGTTCACTTCTGCTGTGGCCAGATATTGAACTCACAACTCTTTGAGGTCAAGTCACTGAATTCCTTAAACCAACGCTTTTAGACAGTGTGCCATGTGTACTTGGGGAATTCAATTTGGGGATTTATAAACCTAATTTCTCAGTAAACATTTTTTTTTATTATTAAAGATCATTTTACAATTTGCTGTCATTGTTTTTTTTTTCCTCTGACATTCAAAGGACGAAACACGTCGTTTAAATAAATTTTCCTTTTTGCCTTTATATATATATATATATATATATATATATATATATATATATATATATATATATATATAGAACAGTCAGATTGAAAAGTTACCTAACATCGCCTGATAATGGAACAAATTTAAAGTTCCGAAATATAGAAATTTTCGTGTCGCGATGCAAAATATTTTTTTAAATAAATATTATATATATATATATATATATATATATATATATATATATATATATATATATATATATATATATATATATATATATATATATATATATATATATATATATATATTAGCTACATTTTTTAAGCATTCATGGTTTTGATCGTTCTAAAGTCAATTAGAAATCTGGACGATGAATGACAAAAGAAAAAACAGTTTTAGAATCAATCGGCAATGAATTTCTTTACATTTGATTTAAATGGTGCTGAAAAACGGTCTAAAGCTGTGAGAAAAAAGTAAGTGGATTAATATGAAAGATGAGACAAAATTTTATAAAGACATAAACACACATTCACATGCACACGTGTGCGCACATACGTGTACATGCGCAGAGACATGCAGATAAGCATGATGAAATAAAGCGAAACAAATTTGAACGATAGAAAGCACCCAACTACACAATCGTTTTAAAAAAGTCACAAAGCAATATAAGCATAGGCAAAAAGTTAACGACACGTACCAAAATGTATAGTGAGCTCACAAAACGAACACACAGACACAGGCACAGACACTTAAGCATATTTTGATAAACATAACTGAAATGCCATTAAAATTGTTCATTCTTTTTAGAATCCCGAATCAAGACCACTTAAGTTAAACCATATATATATTATATAAAATATATATATATATATATATATATATATATATATATATATATATATATATATATATATATATATATATATATGGCATATATATATATATATATATATATGGGAAAAAGGTGAAAAGGAAACAGGAGACTTTAAGAATATCTATTTAGAGTAACGATTTTATGATTTTTATTTTTCATTTTCCAGTTAAATTGAAATGTTGAGACGTGTGGCTCTGCCATGATCTGTTTCACATGTGACTGTGACTGGTGATTACTTTTCGTTTGATGTAGTAAAAAAAAGTGGTTCATATGGTTATCTGTTTAGAATGTAATCTGTTTGGTTGATTATGATCACATGATCAAGCATAGTAATTTCCACGCCAAAGACTGATGATTATAAGATTTTGTTGTCAAAAATTGGTAGTGTCATAGTTCAGGGGGGGGCTAATAACAGCAAAGTGTTAGGTAATTTATAACACATATCGCATTATTTGCGTTTATAATGCACGTGATACTTGATTAACAAATGAAAATCAAACAACGCAAATGTAAAAATACCGGTAATTCTGTATTTTCCCCGTTTCTCATTCTCTGAAGAAGCTTTAATAAAAGTGAAACATGTTAGATTGATAAATGTGTTTTATTTGTTTACCTTATCATCTTGTCGGATTCCAATACATATTTGATCTATATTTCATGCTATCTCATATATATATATATATATATATATATATATATATATATATATATATATATATATATATATATATATATATATATATATATATATATATATAAATAAATGCGCAAAGGATGACCGCAAACATTAGCCTTGAAATAGAGAAATAGATACCCTACCCAACCTTAGCAAAACCTCTCAGAAGATGATGAATCTATTGATAGAATTAACTCTCTGACCACTTAACGAAGAAAAATAGTCGAGCCACTCCCACAATAACGAATGTTATAATGGACCATGCCTAAAAACACACGTAAACCGAGAGATAGCTTATTCCTAAAATTTCGCTTCAAGATGAAACGGGACTAAACACCTCAATTCAACTTAATTTTAATAATTATTTGGATGGTTTCGGCTCTCGTTTTTGAAACATGAGAACTCTTATGTAGCGAAGGAATCATATTTTTAAAATAATATATATATATATATATATATATATATATATATATATATGTCTTTGTATGTATGCATGTAATGATACAATATGGTAATCTGTATGGAATTTCCAGGAGGATATGGATCCAGGGAGCGCTCTATGTCAAAAGACAGAGCAAAATTATTATTAATTAAAGAATATCAAACACTTAAAATCCCATAAGGGCTGTAAAAAAGCAGCTCACAATCTTCAAGAACTACAAACAAATCACAAAGTCTTGAAGATTGAGAGCTTCTGTTTTTAGAGCTCTCATGGAATAAAAAGTATTACCTATGGCATTTTAAGTGTCTTTAATTAATAATATATATGTATGTATAAACAATGGCAAAAAGAAAAACTTAGACGACTCGTTTCGTCCTCTGAGGGGCTTTGTCAAGACAAATGTAAATATTTTTTTGGTAAAAAGTATTTATATAGAAGTGTAAAAATGTTATTGTTTTTTTTTTAATTTACGGGCCGATATAGGAATGCTCATGAATATTCATCAGGTTAGTGAAAAAGTCAGGCAAATTCATGGACGTGAGGCGATACAGTTCAATGTCGAACAATCGAAAGTGTGTAGGAGATATTTTTTATATGTGTAGATATGTAAAATATTATTTAAATTATTTTGGATTGGGATTGATTTATGTTTTGGATAATATGAGGTTATGGGTTTTAGCGTTTAATGAAATTTTTCCACACACACACACACACACAGATAATTAAACTCTCAACTTTCAGCTATATGTCATACCTCAAATATATTAATACTCCAAACGACCGTTAGAATTTTCAGTAATGCTTATTAACATTGTATTGAAAGATCTGAGCCTGAGTTTATGCTTAAAATACGATTAATTTTGATCTAATATGAGTTCATAAGCTCGAATTAATCGCTGGTCTTTATCGCAAAATTTAATTCATCAACGATTAAATATCCTTTAATCATATTTTCTTTTATCTTTTATTGATCATTTTCGTTTCATGCGCCCTTAGGTATAATTTTATTTGCCATTCATTTTCGATCATAAAAAAATTAACTCACTTCTTAAGAATTCAGTAAATGAGTGGGAATGTTACTTAACTAGGAACTGTGCAAACAATTGCATTTGAACCATCAAGTCATATGCAGAGACCAAAAATAAAGCAGGTTGTAACTCAATACAAACCCTGCAAACTAACTGATGAATCAAGCTGGTATTTATACAGAAATACCTCCACTCGTGTACTAGCAGCCAATCACAGCCCAAGCAATGGACTAACCCACTTTGGTACAATGAGATGCTCCATAGCACCATAAATAGCTCTCTTAAGGTTGAGTTATTATTCACTCAGCTTGCTCCACAACTGAGTGTTTATCTCGACCACGTGATTTTTCTACATGGCGCTGTGAACAGGATAACAGGCTGGCTGAATCTATACCACTTGAGCCACGGAGAAGCTAATGCCTCAAGGATTATTTCAATTTGCCGAGACATATTTCAAACCTACGGCGCTCCTGAGGAACTCAGCAGTGATGGTGGACCACCCTTCACATCCCTTCCATTCAAGCAATTTTTACAAGACTGGGATGTCAAACACAGGTTATCATCTGCTGGTTACCCACAATCCAATGGTCGAGCAGAGCTCGCTGTCAAAACGGCCAAGAGAATCGTAAATGGCAACACAGGAGCCCAAGGATCGTTAGATAATAACCGTGCAGCAAGAGCCATCCTCCAATACAGGAATACGTCCATTCAAAACATTGGGCTATCCCCTGCTCAACTACTACTCCACCGCCGACGACGTGACTACATACCATCCCACCCCACACTCTATAATCCACACGCGAATTGCATAACCTCAGCCCAAAATCGCGAGATAAGTCTGTCCCGGCGGAACGCTCGTCTCATAGAGCGATACAACAGAACAGCACACACCTTAAACCCCCTTCAAAAAGGACAAATAGTGGCACTACAACGACCAACAACCCGCCGATGGGACACAACAGGTCAGGTCATTGAAACCCTCCCCAACCACCAATACCGTATCAGAGTTGATGGATCAGGTAGAATTACCTTACGAAATCGCCGATTCCTCAGGAAACTGGATACACGTACAATTCCAGTTCCCAGACCTAGTGCCTTACCTGAGATTCCTACACCAGTGCCACAAAAATTCGACGCCGGAATAACATCAAACACTGCTCAGTCGTCTACAATAACACGGACAAATACCCCTCGGGCATTGTCCAGACTACTTCCGCACAACCAGCCAGGTTTAAAGGAACTCATCCCTCCCCAAAGGCCACTACCCACACGCGATGGGGGGGGAGGAGGAGATGTAGAATAACAATAATAAACATCACTTACCGGCGTAAAGGTCCCAGCTAGCGTCCAGCTGGCAGACAAAAATAAAGCAGGTTGTAACTCAATACAAACCCTGCAAACTAACAGCTGAATCAAGCTGGTATTTATACAGAAATACCGCCACTCATGTACCAGCAGCCAATCACAGCCCAAGCAATGGACTAACCCACTTTAGCACAATGAGATGCTCCATGGCACCATAAATAGCTCTCTTAAGGTTGAGTTTTTATTCACTCAGCTTGCTTCACAACTGAGTGTTTATCTCGACCACGTGATTTTTCTACATAAATAATAAAAATGCATCGCTCGACATTGAGGCTGAACTTTTGAAAATAGCTGACTTTCTCCCCAAATTCTATAACAAGCTACCCTATTTTATGAAATACGGCTGGAATCAAAAATAGTTGGGTGAAACTAGACCAAGCTGCGCTTGGTCTAGTTTCACCCAACAAATGCAAATTCCTACAAAACCAAAACATTAACCTGAAAAATCGAATCATGTTTCGGAATAGCTTCATTATATTGAGACTTCCATATGGATCTCATGCATGTCACTTAATACCTTCAGAAATATCTAAATTATCAACTGTATACAGCCATTTCCTCAGATCAGCGGTTAAAAATGGCTTTGAGTAAGTGAAGCCTGTTGATCTTGGTGAAGACAATACTTATTCGAACATTGTGAACTGGTGCTGCAGAATTACGAACAAAGAACTGTACCAAATAACAGAAACGCCATCACATGAGGACTGCCAACAGCAGCAACAACTAAAAGGGATAGCACATACGACTCGAAGAGAAAATAATAACATAATCAAAATTGATTTTTAATAGAAAGATTTGATAAATTACAACCGGCTCTGACTGCTTAGTCAGTGAATACCGAATGTTTCCTTATAAGGAAACGGCTAATATTACCACTACCATTGTCATTAGTAAATGTCTATGCCATTATAAAAGTATTTGTTCTTCCTTTCGTTACGCTTTGTCAATATCATATAAATAATGGACCGTTTTGATTGCATGGAAAGAGGCGGGGAGTTACTACTTTGTTTCAGTGAAAAAATGAAGGAAAAGAGGATAAAAGTGGACAGAGAATCAAATTAAACTGACAAGAACGTATACTACACTTTGATCATAGCCAAAAGACCGAGAAGTGAATGTATTTTTTGCCACCCCACGCTGGCAAAATGTGACATGAGGTCAGTTTAACGTGAAAAGCCTGAGACAGAGACACAACTGATCTGCTCTAAGTCCGAAGACGGTCACAACTGAGATATAAAATGCAGTTCATCCACCCCCCCACCCCCGTTGGCAGGATGTGACATAAGCTCAGTTTAATGTGAAAAACCTAGGCGCGTATACCCGGGACAGGCACCAAAATAGTCCAGACCGCGCAACCGTCGGTTGGCACTGGTATTACTACCGATCTACTCTCTTTAGTGCAATGACAGAGGTACTGCTGCGGGCAGCTGCTCCCCAGGACCTCTTGATGATATTTTCAGAAGCGTTCTCTCCACAGACAGAAACACAACTGAGATATAAAATACAGTTTATCCTTCTGAGGGCAAATACTACATTTTGATCCCAGACAAAAGGCCAAGAAGCAATTGTATTTTCTTGACGCTGTGACAAGGCCGAGAACTTTACATTGCAACATATATGCTTGCGTAGGTGTGTATGTGTGCGTATATAGGCGCGTGCGTGTATTTGTACGTTTGTGCACGCGCTTTTGTGCAGATGTAATTGTTTATTCTGGTCATTTCAGAAAATGGTCATTGCGATAACAATAACTGACTTAAAGATAGAACGCTAGTAACGTCTGATAGGATTACGAGACTCAATTCTAAGTTAGTAAAAAGAAAATGTTTATTTACTTTTGGTAACCTTTGGCAAATCACATATCAATACAGTAGTAGGTACCATTATACCACCAGGTTAGGGTGGACCTAAAAATCATCTATTAAGAGGTGATTCCACCCTCCTCAAAATCTCCAATCTCCTGGTCAGAGGCCTTGCTGCCGGATGTAGTTTATCGTCATACCCAGGATCCGTGGCGATTTGATCAACGAAAATTAGTAAGTAAGACTTACAGTTTAAATAACAGGGCAAACTAGGTTTCCAAGTCGTTGGTTGGCAACCAGACGAGGAAAACGACCCCTCTGAATCTAAAAAACAAAATTGAAAAAAGCAATATGAAACGATTCCATCGTTTTTCTCAAGAATAATCATGACAACGCATTGATGATAGATAATTAAGAAACGGAAGATGCGGAGAACCATGATCGTTACCTCCTGAAGGAATGGAAATTAAAACGGAATGTATGCTAAAAAAGAAAAACATCGTACTACTACCGAAAATGCCAACTGAAATATGCTATATTTTTTCTTGCCTCATCAGAACATAATCTTCACCACCGCTTTCTTCACTTTTTTCAAATATTGCAATCATTGATCTTAGGAGAAAAAAAGGTGGAGTAGGTTAAACATAGCTTTCTCCATGGCTTCTGAATTAAGAGAAATTCCTTGTGGACGGCTTGTGAATCAAGTCTCGAAAACCCAAGCTATCCTGCTTTTAAACACATATTTGGCAGAGGGGGAGAGACGAAGTTAAAGATGAATACATTTCCTAAGCGTATGAATACACAATCTGAATTTGAATACAGTAGGCGGTTTATTTTTTTCTGCGCAGTTAACTGCAATAAAACATCTACGTGACAGCAAACACGGAAGAACTCTCTTTACGCCACTTCAACGTGTTGAGGTTATTTTTTTTTTTATAATTATTTAAATAATTTTATTTTAGTGTTTCTTTTTATTACTTTTCTTTTACTTTTAATTTATTTTTATTTCTTGCATATTTCTTCTTTTTCTTTTTATTGGCCATTTTTCGTTTTCTTTTTTCTTTCTGGGATTGTCCGATAGAAAATCGGAAATTGTTACAAATTACGTTGATGCCTACGTGCTGTTTTCTTTTTCTTATCTTTTATTTACAGCTATTCCTTGATGAACTATTTAATTTCAAGGCTACCTTTTCAACTCATTAATCACAGATACACGTTGGATCTTTTTTTCTGTAAATTCACTCCAAAATATTAATTCACGTCAAAATTAAAAGAATATATATTTACTAAAATTCCTACGAAATTCTCCCAGATCGAGGCCTTTTCATTTCACTCCGGTTGAATTGACCTTTGCACTCGACCCAAATGCGAACGATTCCGGTGCGTTATTTCTAAGCGGGAGGTCTAAATTCGCGCTCACTCCGATAAACTAACTACTTTTTTGATGTTCTTTGGTGATATATCAGCATCTATAGGTTATTTAATGCCGAAATTTAAATAATTTTATATGTAATGTTATGCTTTCAGGGTGAAGGTGCGTTTTTAGATATATATTTTGAAGATCATATAATGTATTGTTCTTAATTTTACTATAAAAATGTATTTTTATATATTGCATTGATAGTCATTTTGCTATAAAAAATGTATTGTTGGTCATTTTATTATAAAAATGTACTGTTGAGTTTTATTTGAGGGTTCACTATTTGCCCATAGCTGGGATCCTTACAGGTGCCGCCACCCCATGTTAGGGTGGACCTAAAAATCATCCTCAAAATCTTCAATCTCCCGATCAGAGGCCTTGCTCCCGTATGTAGCTTATACCCAGGATCTGTGGCGACTTGATCAACGAAAAGTAACAGTATCTCTAATTTCCATACTAAGCAAATAGCTCTTTACCATCACGTGTAATTTTCCCAACTACTTTTAGCCAGTCGTTTAGATTTACATCTTTTAGATTGATTTATTTAGAAAAAACAAAGGAGATATTTGAAAAAAAAAAAAAAAAAGAATGATTTTGTTTAAAATAGGGATTAAAAAACAATGGTAATGATCCAAATTTGGATCCCCAAAGATGCTGATCGTCTGAAAATGTTAAAAGTAAAAAAAAAAAAAAAAAGTGCAAATATATTTGAATAAAAAAAAATGGGAATATAAAATATCATTAGGGATTTATCCTTCTCCTAGACTTGCTGCCAACCAAGGCGAGTGCACCTAGTTTGTTCTGTTATTAACAGATGGTAAGGGAAGATCGATTCATGCCTTTCCAGAAATATTTGTGCACATCCTTTGGAACTAATACAGCATCAATAAATGTATGAAAATAATTAGCATGTCGCAGTCTGCCAATAATTAAAGACTGTTAAGATGACTTGTACCTGATGCACTAAGTGCCGTTTCTTGCTTATGGTATGCCTGTTGTTAAATGTCTGGAAGACTCTGTGATATGCACTTGAAACAATTACAACAGTACATTTTATTTTCTTTGGTCAGCAGGAGAAATATTGAGATTTATTGATTATTGGAGTAAAATTTAGTAAAACAAAATAATCACTGAAATTATGTTCCCGCTCTTGGGGCCACTAAGCTTACCTCATTCTGTTCCACTCTGAGGGTCATTAACCCTACCTCATTCTGTATTCAAGGTCATATAAAAAATGTTTGAAAACCCCTAGTTTAAACAATCAAATCATGCGGAGGGCTGATTTTCAAAATAGATTAATTACTCTGGTCATCACGATTTTTGTTATTTTTAAAGACTTAGGGCCTGATTATTATTGCAAAACTAGTACTTCTCAATAATTTGTTAGTTTAAATACGAACAGAGAGGTTTCTACGATTTTATTTGGAGAAATATCGCTATCGTTCAATATCATATATACAGAAAACAAATGAAAAAATGCTTTTTTTTTTTACAAAATGAGGCATTTCTATACAGCAAAAACAAGCTAACCAAGAAAAAGTAAGGTCTTTTTCAGATTCAGCGCCCTCAAATTAGATAAAAAAGATGTTTGGTGTCTCGACACCATTTCAATTTTTTTTTTGTTAACCAGTGTTAACTTTTAACTTTCTCGTTTAACATCATTTATAAAATTTGCGTATTCAGTATATAGAAAACAAGTTGTTGGTTTGGTTGCTTTTGTTTAGCGGCATATCAAAATTCGTGACTTATTTAATGCCACATTGTAAGTTATTTTCCTGTTGTGCTTTTTTTATTAATTGTCTTATGTTTTCGGTGCAACTGCAGCTGATTTTTTATTGTGTTTTTGTTGAATATCTTGTGGAGAGTGCTTGATGGGATGAAGTGTTTCTGTATGAGCTTAATGTATATTTTTCCTACGTTTGTTTTTACGTTTTTGTTGCATGGTGGATTGAACCATATGATGTTTCTTTTCCTGCTGACTTTTTTTGTGTGGTGTCGTGTTTATGTGAGCTTTGTCTAAAATCCACTTTAGGTTAAATACTAGGGAGGGTTGAGGTCTTTAGTTTTGGTTGACAACTAGTCTAGAAGGACAACTCTGAAATGAAAACCTGCGGGGTGTCATTTATGGACCTCATGGCATGATGTGCCTCAGTTCTCTGTATTCGACTCTTACTAAATATATGGTTGGTCAAGCACAAGACCTTCACTACTATAATCAGATCATATGTGTGGGTAGTCGAGCTGTTCGGTTCTAAGAACAGGACCCTCATCATATATCAAAGACAACAGGAGAGTTCATTATTATTATAATAGGGAGGGATTCCTTTGGATCTTGCATTAGATTCAGGAGTAGTCGATCGGTTTTTAGTGTTCACAGATAAAAGTCTATAAAAGCAATTACAGGGCTTTCTTTGGTGCCGTAGCAGATAAAACAAATAAAAAACAATATAGTACATTGTAATGATTTTTATGCATATGAATGCTAAATGTTTGGTAGGAAAGAGATTTACGCTAGAGACTCTGATTCAAGCGTAGTCGCCTCTCGTCGGGCGTATTTAGTGTTTACACTAGAGATTTTTAAATGCAACAACTGGACTTTCTTGGTGTCATAGCAAATAATTTCCCACCCCACAAAAAAAAAAAAAAAAAAAAACGAATATAGGACATTGTAATGATTTTTAAGAAGATATAAGATTGGCATGAAATAGATTTACGATAGACAGATTGCTTCAGACGTACTCGCCTCTAGTTGAGCCTGGGCAGTCGGTGTATAAAATTCAAACATAGAAGTATATAAATGCAAATACAGAGATGTCTTTAGTGTCATAGCAGATAATCCAAATAATATATATATATATATATATATATACATGATTGGCATGAAATAGATTTACAATAGAAAAATTGGCGTTGTCGTCTCTTCTCGGGCGTAGTAGGTCGACGTTTAGTATTTAAACATAGAAGTATATAATTGCAAATACAGGATTTCTTTTGTGCCATAGCAGATAATCCAAATAAAACTAACGAATAGACTACTGTAATGATTATTAAGCATATATATATATATATATATATATATATATATATATATATATATATATATATATATATATATGCCATAATAAGCATAAAATAGATTTACAACAGACCGATTGGTTCAGGTGTAGTCGATTCTAGTCGGATGTAGTCGATCGTAGATTAGCGATCTCACATAAAAGCACATAAAGGCAACTACTGGGCATTCTTTGATGTCATTGCAGATTATCCAAATAAAATCACCGAATATTGTACGTTGTAATGATACTTAATTATATATATATATATAGTACACAATAGGCATAAAATAGATCTACGATAGACAGATCCTTCAGCCGTACTCCACTCGAGACGGGCGTACACTTTTGGTCTTTAGTGTTCAAATGCAACTACTAGGATTATTTGGTGCCATAGCTATAAGTAAATAAAAAAAAAACGAATATGAAAGATTCTTATGTACATATATGCTACATGATTGGCATGAAATAGATTTAGGATAGAAATATAGTTTCAGGCGTAGTCGCTTCTTGTCAGGCGTAGTTGGTCTGTGTTTCATGTTCCAACATAGAAGTATATAAATGCAAACACATGGATTTATTTGGTGTCACAATAGATAATCCAAATAAAATGAACGAAGATATAATATTGTAATGATTCTTACATACACCCTTATGCAAATTAATTGAAACAATCGCTTTATTTTCCTTTCTTTACGGTCAGTTTTAGACCCACTTAAGTGACAGGATGTAATCGATTTCTATTTTTCCCTCAGATTTGCAGTGATGTGCAGTAATATGAATCTATTTTCGGGGTGTGTGATGAAATTTGGCCTTGAAAAATATTGTGTCGTCCGGGATTGCATCAGATTTCTACCACGCCCAGACACTATTTTCTCGACTGTTGATTAGTTGTCCTACGGCCATTGTCTGCGATGGACGTTACTCCAAATTGTAACGTTGCACGAACACACTGGCAAGCCTTACCAGTGATCAAATCAAAGTCGTATAGTATTGGCCCAAAAACTCTACTGATTTAAATCCAATCGAGAACCTGTGGTCAATCTGCAAGGAACGACTTCGTGGAATGGATATACGAATTAGTAACATGAGTCATGTTTCATTGAAAAACATTTAAAATTTCTCCACTGCCTTAGCCGGGTATTGAACTCACACTCTTTGGGTCCTGTCAATGAGGACATCTGTGTATGAATTTCTGGGTATTATAAACCTAATTTCTAATTTCTTCAGCGCCATTTTTACCAGTGCTCATATTGCAATTTTTGCTGTTATCCTTTCATGTTTTTACCAGAATTCATATTGCAATTTTTGCTTTTATTATCGCTTTTCTCTGGCACTCCTTATTACTGGTTCCCATATTGTATTCATTTCTATGCTTCGTCGGCTCAGGAGATTTTTCTGGCTTAGCATATGTGCTGATTCCTTAAGTTTACGAATTTTCCAATGGTGTTCTTTGTCTATGATCTTAACCTGATCCCACAGAGGGCGGTGATCTCCCTTTTCTCTTCATATGTGGTCAGCCACGCCTGATTTTTCCACTTCCCCTCGTGTTACAGCTTTCTGGTGTTCTTAAAGCCTTACCTTAAGGGGGCGGCCTGTCTCCCCTTTATATTTCTTTCCGCAGCTGCACGGGATAGATATTAGGTTTATAATACCCAGAAATTCATACACAGATGTCCTCAAGGACACATGGCACAGTGGATAAAGGCGTTGGTTAGATCCAGTGACAGGACCCAAAGAGTGTGAGTTCAATACCTGGTTGAGAACTTGGAGAGGGGAATTAACAGGAGATAACTGATAACTGGCATCCATTAAACATGGCACGTGGAACTAGAACAGTCTATCCCAGTGAGCGAAATAAAGGGTTCAGTTCAAGATTCCAACCACCTGAAGAAGGCCGGAGCGTACAACGTCCGAAACGTAATAAATATGGCGACAAAGATGAGGACAATAGACCGGATAATGTAGATAATGTACATAATACCTCATCTCAGAAATATAGACAGGTTCTACGAATGTAGAACATTACAATGATTCCTAGAGTTTGTTTATATACGTAAAAACTGTACGCTAGAATTCGTCTTTCTCTCTGTCGAAGCTTCTGACTTACTCGCCTCGGTATTCGGTATTCAGAATTCAAACATAGAAATATATGAAGGCAAATACAGGGATGACTTTAGTACCATAGCATATGGCTTGGCGGTAGAAATCGGTCGGGTTTCGATTCTGGCTTGAAGCATTCGGTTGTCTAGTCGCACTGATGAGCCCTGATACAGGCCTGTATACGAATGACGTGATATATATATATATATATATAGTCACCCACAGACAGATTATTTCGCTGTATCATAGCCCATCAGTGTGGCTAAACGTCTCATTGCTTCTAGCTAAGATAGAATGGCTGAATTGGCGTCAGTCGGAGATTCTACCTCTAAGCCGTTGGCGCATGGCAGCGATGTAGGTGAATTTAAGCGTATTTATTTATAGATAATATATCTAATAATTGGTATGATTGCTTTGGTGTCATAGCAGACAATTCCCATAAAAACAACGATATAGAAAATTGTAATGATTCTAAAGTATATATATATATATGCTACACGATTTGCATGTATTAGATTTACCATAGACATTACTTCAGGCGTAGTCACCTGTTGTCGGCTGTAGTCGTCAGTGTTTAGTTCAAAGATAGATGTATATAAATGCAACACTTGGACTTTCTTTGGTGTCATAGCAGATAATTCTCATAAAAACAACGAATATAGACCATTGTAATGATACTTAAGTATATATATGCTCAATGATTGGTATGGAATAGATTTACGATAAACATATTGCTTCAGACGTAGTTGCCTCAAGTCGGACATAGTCGGTCAATGTTTAGTTTTCACTGAGAGAATATTTAGACAACTCCTTTGCTTTCTTTCGTTTCATAGCAGATAATTCGAATAAAAACAACTAATATAGTACATTGTAATCAATCTTAAGTATATATATGCTACATTATAGACAGATTGCTTCAGGCGTAGTTGCCTCTTGTTATGTAGTGTTGAAAGATAGAAATATATAAATGCAACTCCTGGACTTTCTTTGGTGTTTTAGCTAATAACCCAAATAAAATCAACGGATATAGAAAATTGTAATTTTTCTTAAGTATATATACGGTACGTGACTGACATGAAATAGGTTTATGGTGGACTGCTTCAGGTGATTCTATGTTCCTCAAAAGCTCCTGATCTGTGGTCTTGCTGCATGTTTCACTTTATCGTCACATCCAGGACGAAGAGAGGAGCTCGAGTCGTTAAAGTTATTTCGATTAACAAAATAAATAAAGCTGTGGAAAGTCCTGAAATATAGGTTTTAGAACATTTTTGTTAACTATTTTGAGCAGCTTGTTTGAATTTAGATTATGTTTATCGGTGAGTTTGATTAATATTTTTGATCTATATTTGTAAGACATATTTGTTGTATTTGAGGCTGAACAACAGGCTTTTGTCGATAGCATTTTTATTTTATTCGATTTGGTTCGAATGTATTTCATGTCATTTCACAACCTTTTTCCACCTCGTTAATGTTTTTTTTTATTCGACGATAATCTGTGATTGATAGAGTTTAAGATTTGCCTGATTAGATATTTTTTTTTTTTTTTTAGTTATTTCACCCAAGACAATAAAACCACTAAGACGTAAAAGGTTATTATGTGAAAGAATATTAGCAAAATAAAATTTAAAAAAAAAACCTTTAAGGAGAGAGAACAATAAATGAACGGGAAGTCAGGAGACAAAAGATAACGATTGAGATTCCATTTCAATTTTTGACAATCAAAATTGCCTAGAAAGCAAAAAGTTGGAAGAGAAGTTCACAAACGTGAAGTGCGAGAGACGAATGTTAACATAAAATGTACGGTTGTAACTAGCCATATTAAGGGTAAAATGATAAAACCTAGCTGCTAATCTAGTGATACATTTAAATTTGTAAAGGCGAGGCATCAAAGAGAAAAGCACATCAGAAGAATTACTGATTATGTTTAGTGGATGGTTCAAAGATATGTGTATGTTGTCTTTTCAACGTAAAAACTGTCTCCTACTGATTTGGGTTTTCCTTTTGAGACCGAACATTATTTTTAATTCAGAATTAAGTTTTTCTATTTTAATTTTTCTATTTTAATTTTCCTTGTCTTACGTAAAACATTTTTCGTTGGATTTTTTATCTATAAATTTTTTTATCGTTTTCCCAGTCATCTTTTAATAAAATGAATGCTTTTTGTTTTCGAGGCAGTTTTTACGATCATTTCAGTTCTTTTTGCTTTCTTTAGTTTCGAGGTTATTTAACGGCGTTCTGTGTTCCTGGGGCGCTTATCTGTAGACTTTGGTAATGAGTCCTCCGGGTTTTAGCTTGAATATATTTCTAGCTTTACCGTCGGGAGGAAGACTTTGAAGGATTTTGTCTTAAATCCTGTTTATGTCATCTTGTCCTTTTCTTTGCAATTAGTTCTGGCGGATATGAAATTTAATATGCCTGATTAGATTTGTTAGGCTCGTCTACAAATTATCTCTTTCGTTGGATTGTACAGTAATGATCATGACGATGGGGTGAGGTCTTTTCTTTGAAGCAAAATTTTTTCATGTCTATAAGTTGGTCTGATAGTTTTCCGAAGCTGATTATAATTCTTTTTCTTTTTCAAATATGGTAATTTTTATACATGTTATAAATTTCGGATATCCCTTGAAAAGTGAACGGTCAGGTCCTACTACTAAAATCTGGAGTCGGAAGGTTACATCAATCAGCTAAGTGACAATCATTTATTTATTAATTCTCTCTCTCTCTCTCTCTCTCTCTCTCATAGATAGATAGATAGATAGATAGAAAATGACCTCCAATCGGGAATTGGCTGGTCAATTTTAATGCCTCAAAAATAAAACTGCTCTCTATTAATCACCACAGAGACCCTTCCCTGCCCCCCACCAATTAGAATGTCTGACGTTCAACTTCTTGAGAGAACCTCTCTGCGGCTGCTCGGTCTCAGGTTGACTGCTGACCTGAGATGGAACAAATATATTGAGTCAATTGCTTCGTCCACCACAAGGAAAGTTGGCTCTCTGTGCCGCGCCAGGAAATTTTTCTCCCCGGAATAGATACTTCAGATCTACAAATCAACAATTCGCCCTTGCATGGAGGATTGCTGCCATATATGGTCTGGAGCCCCTTCTGTTTGCCTCGGGGTTCTTGATAAGATCCAGAGGCGGATATGCAATATAATTGGCCCTGCTCTGGCATCTCGTCTACAGTCGCTCTCTCACAGACGCGCCGATGCCTCTCTTTGTTTTTTTTACAAATACTCTCATGGCAATTGCTCCGAGGAGCTGCATTCGCTGGTTCCCAGACTTCATGAATTCAAGCGCCCTACGTGGCTGGCATCCCGCTCTCACCCTTTCACTGTCGAAACTACTAAATGTAGCCGTCTCTTCTACTCCAATAGCTTCATATCTCGCACCTCTCGCCTGTGGAACTCCCTTCCCTATTCTAGTTTCCCTATTCTAGTTTCTTCAACTATTCAAATATAATGTCAATCGACATCTCCAGTTGCCTTGATCTATCCATTACCCTTCTCCTAATCCTTTCCTCTATCACTCCTACCTGAACTTGCTCCAAATCTTCTGTCCTAGTGGCTTCCTGTCTTGCTTGGGGTGAAACGCTTAAAACAAAAACAAAAAAAGAAGGACCGTTTTTAATTAAACAGTTCTAATTACATTTTCTGCCCTGAATATTCGAAAAATCTTGCAAAAAATATGCTTCCTCCGACAAGAATCGGAGAAGTTGTAGTTATAAAAATAACGTATAAATAGAAAATATATTTGTCGGATTTAATTCATTATATATATATATATATATATATATATATATATATATATATATATATATATATATAATGTGTTGTAGGGGCTGGGAGTTTTATTTAAGTAAGAGCAAGCATTGTAAATTGATGGATGAAACTTGTCACGTTTTAGATAATTTAATTCCCTCAAGTAGAAAATGATATATTTGTTCCTGGCTAAAGGAATTGAATATTGTTTATTACTTATGGGGAAAAATAGGATTATTTTTTCACACGCACGCACACACACACACACACACACACACACACACACACACACACACACACACACACACGCACGCACGCACACACACAGACACAGACACACACACACACAGACACACACACTGTGTGCGTGTGTTTAAAAAAATTGTCATTTCTTGGTCGGGCCGAAAACATTTCAGCATCAACATTTATATTAAGTTACATATCTACACATATGTATGTACAAACATCCATTTAAGTATATCATAGCTGCCATCTCATTGTTGAGCATGACCATCACAAGATATTGTATGACCCAGTTGTAATTTTAACCTGACAAACGTTTAAAAGCAGGAACACAAAATTAGCAAACAGGAGAAACATATATTTTTGTTACCTATGAGGAAAAATATCATTCTTTGCGCAAATATATATATATATATATATATATATATATATATATATATATATATATATATTAAATATATGCATCTGCATGTATTTTTAGGAACTGTTAAATCATACCAATCGATGTATATTAACTAACACAAACATACACACATACGTATACACATACATACACACACATATGAATGGTGTATCAAAATTCTTTTTACAAACTTTGGGGGAGGGGGGGTCCTCACGGCATAATAAGGATAAAAGTTCATATAAACATATGTCGGCATATCCTTTATTTTTTAGTTAAGTTTAAAGAAAATTTACGGTAGATGGCACTGTGTTGCCGTGTACCGTATCCATTTGTGGCTTGTCTATCTTCAACTTTGAACGTGTGTAGTGGTGAGTAAGTTAAGTGTTCTGTTTAAGAATGGCAAGATATTCATATCATGAGCAGACAGATAAGATTTTTACATACGGTCGCGTGAATGGTAATGGATGCGAGGCTGCGCTGCTGTATCTGATGGGGTTTTCAGATTGAAAACAACCAATTCATTCAAACCTTTATTGGTGATTACTATCGGGTTTTTGAGACAGGATCTGTGGCTCCAATATTTGTAAATGTATTTTTGGATTGTATCTTGGATTATCCATTTAACAGCATGTATCTTAAACTTCCTAAATAAAAACGAAGGATTTACGGATATATGTTTATATAGACTTTTGTTGTAGTTTTGTGTGAGGAATCCGCACACCTAAAGTTTGTAAAACTATTTTTGATCCCCACCTCTCTCTCTCTCTCTCTCTCTCTCTCTCTCTCTCTCTCTCTCTATCTATCTATATATATATATATATATATATATATATATATATATATATATATATATATATTCAGGGTGACTGAAGATTGCGTTCAAACATGAAACAGACTGTTGCCACTCGATGTTGACTTCAGTGTCCACTTGTATATTTATATACGCTCTATCTATATTCTTACCGAAAAATATAGCATACCTTATTTTTATGATATATATATATATATATATATATTATAACTTAACTGGTTTAAAATATGTTTTTTTCGCTACACAGTAATAACCATGTTTCAAATATGGAAGTTAAAAACTTCAAATTTAATTTTGTAATTAAATTAAAAACATTAGTTCCATTTCATCTTAAAGTGAATATTGGACTCCAAATAAAAAATAAAAAATATTACCTAGTAACTTGACCAGGAACTCCATTTTGCCAATGTGGATCACTTATGACAGTTTGGACTGAATCACCAAATCGAGTGCTATTTATACTTACAAATTATTGCTCAGCCGGACAGAAATAGCAGGAGGTGACGCCACATTAGTAGTCATCATTCGACTATCCAAAGTGAGTTATTTCGTTAGAAACAAAGAGTACTGAACTGTTATATAACATCGGTCCTTGTCTATGGCAGTGAATACTTGAGACTTGAGGCAGCAGAGATGTAGTCCATGGACAGAAGATGTGAGCAACGACAAGATTTTAAAGAAAATGGTAACAAAAAGGACATTTATACTTCGAATCAGAAAAGACAGTTGAAATTTCTAAGACACACAATCAGGAAAGTGGGCTTGGAGAATTTGACACTCACAGTACATATTGAAGGTTATAGGGCAGCGATTAATTTGCGTGATGAGCCTGTGGAAATAGTTGGTATAACAGGGATTAGGAGTGATAGCAAAACGACAAACCTTACTTAGAGTTACAAAAGAGAAAAGGTCGTGGAGAGCCATTATCGACTGACGCTTCTCAAGAAACCTAACATTGTGGAACATACTTCCAAGAGGTTGTTTCCCCGATTACTACAATCTTAACCTTTTCAAATCTATGGTCAACCGTTATTTATTTTCACCTCATACAGTAACCCTCTACATTGAGTGACCCTTGAGCCTTGTATCGGGTGAAAAACAATAAAACAAAAATGACTATTGTCCTTATAAGTATTCAAATAAGTTTCACCCAACATAATAATTTCGTTTTTTAAACCTCAATCGAGATAATAGAATACACAAATCTTCACAGCAGTTAATTGTGAATTTCCTTCTTTTCGGTGTTTGTAGAGAATGTGCTTAGCCAGGGCAAAACACCTAGAATTCAGAGTCGTTGGTTTTCTTCTAGACTGGTTTCTAACCACGGCTAGAGAGCTCTGCCTTACAGGGCTAATCAACCCATAACCGGACGGAAGAGTATTTGTACGAATGTGAATCTAACGAAAACGGCCTGAAATCGAACTCGGCCCGCCAAATTCACTTTCCGAACCGTTTATATTACCTGCGCATCCCAACCGTTACACTAACCGCGTGTTTTACACTCTTTGTAAAGAATACAACTAAATTTCTTTTATTTATGTCATTATTTAAACATATTTTGTTGAGTTTGCAACAATGTCTTCATGCCATCGTGATGTTTTCAAGATTTTGTGCTCAATTACGTGTTTCTTTTTGGTCCCCTTCTTTTTGGTCCACTATACGGATATGTGTGCATTTACATTGAGTTACCCGTCAATTTCATGGCGGAGCGTTGTCTTTCCCACCCGCAGTGAGGATGATTGTTGAACGTAGGCGCGAAGCGAGCATTTTCTACTTATGACAACAATGTAATGTGTCAGTCGAATGGCGTGCAAGTTGTATTGCAAGTGAAACTGTTCTATACCAAACATTTGTACGACTGCAGTTTTAGTGAACTGTATTCGTTTTCCTTGGAGATGCAGAGAAAAAGATACAAAGATTAACAGACAAAAATAAAGCCAGATGGCAGATAGATAGATAGATATCAAAAGACCAAATAACAAAGACTGAGATAGATCGATATGTACAGAGATAGATAAATATATAGATATATAAATAGATATGAACAGACTGATATATATATATATATATGTGTGTGTGTATGTGTGTTTGTATATATATATATATATATATATATAGAGAGAGAGAGAGAGAGAGAAAGAGAGAAAGAGAGAGAGTGAGAAAGAGTGAGAGAGATATGAACATAGATATGAATAGACAGAAACAAATATGAACAGATCGCGATAGATATTAAAAGACTGGGATATATATATATATATATATATATATATATATATATATATATATATATATATATATATATATCCAGTCTTTTAATATCTATCGCGATCTGTTATATATATATATATATATATATATATATCCCAGTCTTTTAATATCTATCGCGATCTGTTCATATTTGTTATATATATATATATATATATATGTATGTATATATATATATATGTATGTATATATATATATATATATATATATATATATATATATATATATATAGAGAGAGAGAGAGAGAGAGAGAGAGAGAGATTGAAGGGAAGGGAGAAGAAAGTAGAAAAGATTAACAGATGAATATATGAAGTAACTAAATTAAATATGTGAATAAAACTAAAATAGATATGAGCAGAATGATAATATATATATATATATATATATATATATATATATATATATATATATATATATAAAGTAAGTAACTCGTTTTCCAGTAATCTCGTCTGCCGTGTGTCTAGCTAATCCCTCGTACAGACACCGGTTCAAGAATATTTGTGTTTGTTCAACAGCCACAGACCCCCCACAATTTACACTGCAACTCTGCTGAGCGGAGCTTAGTTAAAATTTCTAGTAGAAAGGGAGTAATCTGGCATAGTGAACTGTTTGAATAAGTGGATAATTTATTCAATTTGGACGCGGTTATTTTCAGTTACAGGCCGGACACCACCTCGAAGATTTTCACAACCCTTAATCTTGGCAGTCACTGCACATTTTGGCCACATCTAGATCCCCAAAGAATCTTGACGACTTAACGGTATCCCTGAAAATATTCTAATGAAATATTTTCTTGAGCTGTCTCTTGTTCTCTCTCAAGTCTAAATACAAAACTCTAAAAAGTAAATACCTCGTAGTTTCTTGCTTTTCAGCTGGTCGGAAACCGCTTCCTGTCTTTAAGAACTCTAGTGAACCTTCTGATCTCTTCAATTACCATCCTATTAGTCCTTTACCGTTTTATGGCAAAGTTCAAGAGGCCTTAATCAACTCGATGCTGTCTGTCTTAATACTTTACTTCTGTCTTACCTATTGCACTTGCTTTAATAGCAAGTGCAATAGGTAAGACACAGTAAAATTGGCAACTGCTCTCAAAAATGACCTTCGGGTAGTTGTTAACTGGGGCAAGAAATAGTTTGTAAATTTGAATACCCCCAAAACTAAACTGTTATCCTATCATAGAGAATCATTTTTGCCCTCTATCAACATGGCTGATGCTAACCTCCAAGAAAGCAACACACTGTTACTTCTTGGTGTCACGCTTTCTATTATATATCAAGTGGAGCAATTATATTAAATCAATTGCTAGTAATGCTGCTAAGAATGTTGGTTCACTGTGTCGTCCTAAACAATTTTAATATATTGAATATTGCTACCATATCTGGTCTGGTACTTCGGCTATATATCTCGAGATTCTTAACAAAATCCAAAGAACGTTTCGTAATAATGTTCTGACCTGGCATCTCGATTTAAATCACTTTCCTACCGCCGTGACGTGACTTTTCTCTGGCTTTTCTATAAATATTTCCATGAGTTTTTCTAATAAGCTCTACTCATTGGGGTTAGTTTTAAAATTTTTGTTTTATTCCCCTCCCCCACAGACAATGAATTTAACATATGGGGATTAGTTAGTACTTTCATGGAGACAATGAGGTATTATGATGGATGTAGTAAGTATGGTAAGTAAGAATGCGTTGTTTTGGTGTATGGAATATTTTTGTATATTTGGGTCAGTGTTTGAGGCTAGCTAAGTTTAATGTTAAGACAGAAGAAGACCATCCTTTTTCCCTTTCCCCATTTTGGCCTTGAGTCACATTTTGCATTTTTTACAAACACATATCGCTCTACTCCTAGACACCTCGACTGTATGAATTCCAGCATACTACTCGATTGGCAGTTAGGTCTCATCAGTTTGCAATTGAAATAGATATAACCTTAAGTTCTATTCTAATAGTTTCTTTTTTCACCTGTGGAGATCTCTTCCTGTTTCTTATTTCCTTGCTGCCAACTTTCTTCACGGATTTAAATGCAATGACAATCGCCATCTTCTGTCTTCCGGTAACCTGTTTTTTATTGTTCTTTCTCGTCACTAAAGTCTCTTCTCCTTTCCACTCTCACAGTAAACTCTTTGTGTGTTAATGGTATTATAGCTTTGCCGCTTAATTATTGATCGACCAAGCATAGAAATGAATACAATATGGGAACCAGTAATAAGGAGTGCCAGAGAAAAGCAATAATAACAACGAAAATTGCAATATGAACTCTGGTAAAAAATGATTACTGAAGACATTAAGTTTATAAGTGTCAGAAATTCATACACAAATACGCTTAAGAACACATGGCACAGTGGATAAAGGCATTGGTTAGTGACGGGACCTAAAGATTTGTGAGTTCAATACCTGGTTAAGGCAGTGGAGAACTTGGAGCGGTGAATTAACAGGAGATAATTGTCATCTATTAGACGTGGAACAAGAACAGTCTATCCCAGCGAGTTCGACATTCCATCCGCCTGAAGATGACCGGAGCGTACAACGGACGAAACGTTGTGATAAATATGGCAACAAAGATGAGGAGAATAATGTATAAAGATATATTTTATAAAAAAATAAAGCACACCCAATGCATTAGCTGCTTACCGTAACAAGTCTGACGATAATTTCGATTTTAAAAATTCTAATTTAATTAAAATAGAAAACGATTTACTAAGATGAAAGTGTGTAGAAAGTGTTTTAATTGCTAAATTTACGTCCAGGTTCTTACAAGATTTGAATCTTTCTTGGCAGATTTTCTTTTATCACAATGCAATGTGGGATACTTAATAACCAAACTGCTAAAAGCATAAACACAAAGAAACTAAATGAAAAAGGATAGACTCTATACCCCAAAATATAGTTTAAAAATAAAAAATTAAATATAAAATTTCAGTGTCCCCTCTTCTTCAAGCGCATGTTTAATCACATCATTATAAAGGATAAAAGGTGAAAATACTTTCTCATGGTTTTTCCTAATATATATAATAATCGACTCTCCCGTCGCGTTCAACGTATGAGGGTCAGGCCGATAAGTCCCCAGGAAACCGACATCCCGACACCGGCACATGAGATTTGTTTATAGTGGTGAAGGCCTTGTGCAGGACCAGCCACACTTTTTGGAGGGACGAATACAGAAACCTGGTGCACCGAATGCATGCCACAAGGTTCCCAAACGACCCTCCGCAGGTTTTGAATTCAGAGTTGTCCTTCTCCTAGACCAGTTGCCATCCAAGGCTATAGAACCCAGTCTGTCCTGCTATTTTACCCATAGCTGGAGGGAGATGAAGAGGATACATACCTTTCCCAAGGGTATTAGCACGTAAGTGAATGCAGTGGATTCGACTGGAATTCGAACTCGGCTCTGCGATTCCTCAATATATATATATATATATATATATATATATATATATATATATATATATATATATATATATATATATATATATATATATTTATTTCCCTTTATTTCTATTTTAAATATATTAATAAATAAAATAATCATTTGTATTACTCGATAATAATTTGTGTATAATATCTGTGGTGACAAGTGAAATATTTCTATTTAAGTCTGTCCCTATCTATCTATCTCTCTATCTCTCTCTATCTATCTATATATATATATATATATATATATATATATATATATATATATGCTTCTACTTATGTAGAATAAGATAGATATGTTTATGTAGAATAACATAGAAAACTCAAAAAATATTTTCAAAAGATGTCCTACTCATCTGCAATATCAGCGTAAAATGCGCTATTTTATGGTGATTTTCTAAGCGAAGCTTAAAGGTGGCACAAGGCCGAAAGTGTGGGGTACCCAGTAGGGATCGAACTGATTCCTTTGAAATAAAGCAAGAGTTCTACAAGGCTACACACTTGCTCGTTTTCTGTTTATAGTTTTCTCGATTATGTTCTGCGTATTTCTCTCCAGAACATGAAGGAAAAAGGACTCCCTTTGAAACCTGGTTAGAGTTGTCGGTACCCTCCACAATACCCGACTAAACTTGAATTTGCCGAAGATCTTACATTAATTTCTCAATGTATCAAAGATGCAGAATCCTTACTGCAATCTTTCGAGGAAGCAATGAACCAGGTAGATCTCTATTGCAATGTGAGTAAGACAGAATATATCACAACCTCCTCTGAACCATCTGAGTTGAAGTCATTCAATAATACATCCATCAAAAGAGTTGAGGACTTCAAGTATCTTGGATCACACATAATAGATTCCCCAAAAGACTTCAATATCTGTAAAGCTCTTGCATGCGATGAGTGTAACAAACTTCACAAGATTTGGCGCTCGAACCTCCATTCTTTTTAAATGTGCAAACCTTTCGCTGGAAGTTATGAAATTTTCACCTGAATATTTCAACTCGAGTTAAAAAAAAAAAGTTTAGAAACTTTGGCACACATTTATCTATATGCTTAAGAACTTTTGTCTCCAACTTATTTTGAAACACTTTATATAAATGTCTGGGAAATGGTTGATAGCCAGTAAATTGCATCGAAGCGTGCAAAATCCATATTGATAGACAGGTGTAATTTTACGCACTAATATAAATAAATATACCCTCACTTTTGCAGAGCCAAGTTTAAATTACATCCTATCCCCCTTGTTCGCTTTCACTCTTCTCTCCTCCCCACCAGGTATGGGTTAAATAGCGAAATAGACTGAGCTCTCTATCCTTGGGTAGCAATCGATCTAAACAAAAGAAAGGCTTTGAATTCCAAACCTTAAAGCAACGGGAAAGCACAGCACAAGGTTGCATGGCAATTAACAGATTATAAAGAAAGACATATGTGGAGAGCCATGATCCTAAAGAGAAACGACAGTAAAACAGAAAAAAAGCGGTCTTTGGGAATGGTTTCAGAATAAATAATCTGTAACGAGACATTGAAAATCGAATAATAATGACGGACGAATTTCAGGAATAATTGTATGCATGAACATTGATAGATAAATAGATGCACTCAAATTGCAGATAATAATATGTAGAAAATTCTTAAAGTAGATTTCGTATTTCTAATATCTGTGATATCGGAATGAGTATTTAGATCTCTCGCCTATTGTATCGATATGGAGGCACACACGCACCAAAAAGTTTGCACTTACTGCACCAGCAGAAGTTCAACTGAAACAGTAAAACAAACGATATCCATCGCACTTATTCCCCTCTCTTTCTCTCTCTTTCTCTTTGTCTCTCTCTCTCTCTTTGTCTCTCTCTCTCTCTCTTTGTCTCTCTCATTCTCTCTCTATTTGTCTCTCTCTCTCTCTCTCTCTCTTTGTCTCTCTGTCTCTTTCTCTTTGCAAATAATGTTCTTTCTTTCTTTCCTATTCTCCTTGCGTGTGCACACAGACAGGAGGCGGGCGTGCACATGTATGCATTATTTTGGCAAATTAAGCGTGGAAGCACTTAGTACTTTCGCTGCACACCTTACCCTCCCAGTCTTCTCATTCCACTGCCCTCATCTTTTTACCAGAATTTGTCTGCTACTAGAAAATAAATGCAGACTCTCAGAAATTGACGTGCACATAGATAAAAAGATGCGTTTGTGTCAAGGATTCTGTCTTTCCGTCATTTTTTTTCCGTAAATATCTGCTGCTTAGGAATTTAAGGCTTGAACAGATTCTTTTCAAGACAAATAAATGCACAAAAAAAAACAAAAAAAAACAAAAGAAAACAAAAAAAAACGAAAAGAATAAAAAGACGGAATTGCTAGTCGCGGCTCAATGTGTAGACATGTCGATGTGTTCAAGCAAAACGTAAGAGACGAAGTTATCGATTTTTACGTTAAAGATATTTGTTAATGTATCCGAAAACTCAATATATATTTTGTGGGTACCAAAGAGCTTTCAACTGTTCCAAGAAGCCCTCCACCCTAATATTCTGTTGTTTGTTCAACCTTTGTGCACGGGTGTGGGGAAATTTTAGCACTTATCATCCAGCAGACACATACACATATATGGTGATTTTCTAAAAATATGAAGCATACAGTGAGAATCGAACTGACTACTCAGTCGTAATTGCTCTATTAGACAAGCTCCCTAACCATTGCATCACGTCGTCGTGTCCACACGCACATAATTGTGTAAGCCTGATCTGATACCTCGTCTACAGTAACTTTTTCACAGACATACTGTGTCTTCCCTCGATCTTTTCTACAATTATTTTCAGGGCAACTGCTCCAACAAGCTACTTTCGCTGGTTCCCAAACAGCATGAATTTAAGCGAACTACTAGGTTGGCATCTCCGTTCCACCCTTTCACTGACGAAACGATTATATGTAGCCGTCTCTTCTACTCCAACAGCTTCTTATCTTGCACTTCCCATCTGTGGAACGCCCTTCCTGTTACTTGCTTCCCTGATAGCTATAATATTCAAATATTCAAAGGAAATGTCCCTTGACATCTTCTGATGCCTTGACCTTGTTCCCCGTCCTTCTTTTTATCCTTTACTCAAACACACCTATTTACTTTAGCTCTCACTAACTGTGATCTCTTGCGTGCTAGTGGTACTCCTGCCTTGCTTGGGATGAGATGCTTAAAAAATGGGGGCAGCCACCCCTCTTTTATACTTTTTATTGGATATACTACAATATGCCTAACAAGGAGAGTCATTTAGGTCTCATTTAAATACACATAGCGAACTACCAAACTCTATCCGCAACATACTCGTTGATAATACAATTTTAATAGGCTCATCCACATGTAAAAAAGGCTAAAAATAATGGAAGTATTATTAATAAAAAAAGAAAGAAAAAGCAAACGTAAAATAATATCAAGTATGAACACGGCCAGAATGTGCTAACCGTGTTTTGAAAATAAAACTTAGATGCATATAAAAAAACAGTCCATACATTCAACTAAAAGTGAAACAAAATTTATCCTTGATAATGGCTCAGGCATACAAAACATTTGGACAATTTCTACATCCAGAAATGAAGAAAATTACAAGAACACAAGAAAAATTAAATAAAAAAAAATTTAACTGCACTACATTCTTAGTTGTATTTAATATATATATATATATATATATATATATATATATATATATATATATATATATAAGTGAATATAGAAATCAACACTTAGAGGCGACAGTCTGTTTTCATGCTATATGCAATCGTCAGGCCACGATTGCATATGGCATGAAACAGACTGTCGCCTCTAAGTGTTGACTTCTGTGTTCACTTTTATATTTACACACGCTCTATCTCTGATATTGAGCACTTTATCCCATAAATATAGCACACGTTAAAACTATATTTTTTATATATATATATATATATATATATATATATATATATATATATATATATATATATAGTTAATGGTCAGAGTTGAATCAGGAGGTCAGTATGATTCGTTACCTTGCTTTCAGCTTTCCTGTATACGCAGGCAATTTGCAATTTTTATCAGATGATCTCTTAACGCTTTTCTTATTTAAAAAAATGCAACATTATTATTTTCAACAATAATAATGCAGCGTTCTTTAGCTTTTTTTAAATAGAAAAACGTTAAGAGATCATTTGATAAAAATTGCCTGCGTATACAGGAAAGCTGAAAGCAAGATAGCGGATTCAACTGACCTGCTGATTGTTTAAGTATATATATATATATATATATATATATATGAAATCATATCAGTTCTGCTTCTTAATAGAAACTATTACTATTTTACTAGAAACTATTGCTGAACTGTCATATTTTATATACCCTCCTGCATGGTAGAACAATTTCCTTAAAGATGATAAAAAGTCTTGAAGCTACAGAGATATGGTTCTGTAGTGAGTGTGAAATAATATTAATTCCCTTTACCTACTTCCTTGAAATTCGGAGAACCGAGGGAAAAGACAGAAAGGAATTCAGAAGCCTATGTGAAATTTTCTTTGAACCAATGAAAACCTTGCCTCCACAGAGATTGAACGGTATGCAAGAAGAAGATGAAAATAAATTCGCGAGCCTATTTGAAATTGTTTGGGATCAACAATTAGTCGCTGAGTCCAAAAGAAGAAAGAAGAGAAAAGAGCCAGCCAAATGCGAAATTTCTCATCATATGAAAGGTTTCGTTTCTGTTCACCACGTCCAGCGTTGAAATTCTTGACAGTGTTAAAGTTATTCGTCTATTATATTACCGGTTTTTAACCAAACATGCAGTACTCCAAAACATTTTCCCTCAACAATTCAAGAAAGCTAAATATTTTAAACTATCTCTCTACTTCTAAACGTATGCAACTATATATCACTTTTGTGAGCAATGAACTCCCTTAGCTTCGTTTTAAACATTTTAATACTATTTTGTGTCAGATCATTGAATCTGTTGTATGAACATTTCGTCTTGATGTCAATTCGTTGAAACTATGGACTTTAATAATTCTGATTTATCTTTCTGAAATTAGCTAATGACACTAGTTTAAGTGACTAAATTCTTAAATAAATTCCTAATCATGTTTTGTTAAAATTCACCAATGTGTTTTCTCGTAATTACCATCGTCCATTAATCTTCTTGGCGTGTGTAAATCAACTGTTCATTTTAACCCCTAAGCCCCACGACACTATAGTTTTACTTACAAATGATGAGAAAGCAATGGACAGGGCGTATAAACAACGTGGCAGTTCCAGGAAAACGAGAACGGGAAAGACATTTATAACTTATATTTAAAATCAGAAAGGGACAGGTGGAATTTATGAAATCTGCAGGTCTTCGTGAGGACCATCCTTCTTCAGGGACTGGCGCTACAGAATCAAAGACAAAGAACTTTATCAAATAATAGAAACCATAATATATGAGGACTTTCGACAGCAGTAAGAGCTAAAATGAATAGCATCAATAACACAAAGAGAAAATAATGACATTGGATTTGACGTTCCACAGTTCTTTGAACAAAAAGTTAAGAAGGAAACTTCATTCAATAGTTGAAAGTTTGAAGATAGTTACTGGAATTGAAAAATATTATTTTCTTGAAAATCTTTTCTTATTAGAATGATTTTAAAATGGATTTTTGAAAATATATGGCAGAGCAGGAAAAAATGTCAATGCTAAAGAGTCAAACATTGCAAGTTTTATAGACACATGATTGCCCACTGCTTGAAGGGAACGGCACATAAAAGAAGAAAACCCCTCTAGAAGAACACCTGTGATTCTTTATTATATATATATATATATATATATATATATATATATATATATATATATATATACAACAACAGCAACATTCCTGTCCACTTCACAATATAAAAAATTACTAATCGACAACACAACTATCCTACACCATAAAAACAATAAAATTTAGATTACAAATACCAGAAGCAATTTATATTAAAAAATTAAAGCCGGTACTGAACAGAATAAACTATGAATACTGCAGTAATGTTCTGAAATGCCTGTAAAGGAACAGTTTTTTTCATGCTCTAATGCGCGCGTGACCATGACATTATAACAGAGAGGAAAAAATTCCATAATGGGTAATTTTTTCACGTTCTAATGAACGCTCAGCACATTGTTAACCATTTTGCATTTAAAAGCATAATGAAAAAATTATGGTAATGGATCTTTGTATAAATACTTATACTAATGAACAACATATAGTTTTGTACCACTTTCACTCCTGAAGATGATCTTGAAAGAATATCGAAATTACTTGGGAAATGAAAATAAAAGAAATTTAAACAGCTATAGTACATTTTTCTCATCCTTTAACATCAATACACGGAAAGTTATTCGTGAGTATGAACGGAATTTATTAAAAATTATATATAAAAATTATATATATATATATATTTATACGCACGTTGGTGGGGACATTTCTATACATCCGTGTGAAGTCTGTCCAGAAATTAGCTGACCATTTTACATACCTCAGAACCGGCCATGATGTAACTTGGTAATCAGTTAGAAGCATGATGCTTTGAGCATATGCATTGCATTCACAGGCGTTCCCTTCATCGTGTTACTCAATCGAAAGGAAGTCATCATTGTTTGAACGTGAGTAATGTACGACTATCAAATTCAGAACTACAGATATTTTTTTGGGATATATATGTAAGGCCTAAAAGAGGATATTTTGAAGTGGAATAAGCTGTCATTATATAGGAGAGGAGAGTTTCCTTAATATCAAATACTTAATATTCCTTAATATCGAAATTAGTGTAATTAATAAAAATCCTTAATATCCAAATAGGCTACATCATCATCTTCGGTTGCCGGCCGACTTTTTGAGTTGTTAACGGTGAATCTTTTCACCTTCGAGAGGATTTTTAATATTTTTAATTTTTATTTTTTGTTTGCTCCACATTACTATTAAATAAATTCTTTTTTTTTTTTTCACCACCTGTCATAGTTCTTTTGTAAATGGATCGTTTTTCATGTTGGAGAATTCGGCTCATTAAATTTTTCTCCATTAAATTGTGAGAGACTTGTACATAGTGACGATTCCTGTATCCAATATTTTCAATTCATGTGATATATATGGAGTGTCTCTGCGATGTGAACTGGATTATTTTTCAACACTGTTTCGATTTGGTCATCATCAACTACTGCAGGTCTACCTGGGTCTTGGTCTTCCGGGTCAAAATTTCCATTTTTCTGAACGAAGTGAACAACTTCGTGGAGAGTACTCTCAGCTACGGCACCATTTGCATAAATAGCACATATCTTTTTTTGCTGTTTATAAAGTATTCAGTTTTTCTTTTAGGGAAATACAATTGCATGAAAAGATGAAAATACAGTTTTCTTTTTTTTTCACTTCTTACATGAAAACATTTAAAACTGAGAATCCATACACGAAAAATGCTTCAAAATGTCGTTTTCAGAATATGTATTTATCATAATTTTTAGTCTTGTGCAAAATTAAATCTCATGTTCAAAGGCCACCTATTTGTTGTGTAGTAAATAGTACGACCCCCGGTGACTACATGAACTAGTCCATTACTGTAAAACGATTCAGATCAGAGGTAATACGAGGTAGCCGTTTTGAGTCAGGCAGTTCGCTGCCAGGCTTGCGACAGTCTTGTCGAGTCCTCTTCCTTCGGGCAGAAGGAAACCCAGGCGAGGCTATGCTGAAGGACAGAGTCTCGTCTGGGGAGGTAGACAAAGACGACACCGTGTATACTGAGCCTACGGGAAAAATTTCGGAATTGCCTCACGTAAAAACCGGCCTTGTTCCACATCCTGCCCTGTGTGGAGGTTCGGTAAATATCAGCTGTTTCGAGCCTTCAGACTATTTAATGCAGGCGTCGCAGCAAGTTGCCGAAGAATCACTTATATTATAAGCGCTTCGAAGAGTTCGAGGTTAGAGATAAGACGAGGTATCCATTTCGAGTTAGGTAGTTCGCTGCCTGACTTGCAACTGACAAGACCTCCGTCTGCGGGCAGAGGGTGACACGGTTGGGACTCTCTCTACGGATGGAGACTCGGCTGAGAAAAAATGAGAAGAATTGTACTCGATCCTGCGGAGGCTGAGTAAATTTTGACCAATGGCCCGAGTGGAAATGCTCTCGAGTTCCCCACAGAAATCTCGACCTTGTGTCACATCTCATCTCAGTAGGGAAGGGTGCGGACTGTGTAAATACCTAGCCGTTTGGAGTTAGTACATGCGTCACGGCATGTAGCCGAAGCATTACGTGTAGAGAATCCTTACTCGAAGTTCGTTATATAAGTAAAAGTATGTTATGACAATAGCCATAGAATAGTTGCGTTATAATACTATTAAAAGACACTTCTATTCCATCCAAATAATTAAATTAACTATAAATTTGTGATTTAAAAATTAATGAATTAAAATAGTTTTTAATTATTATATTTACGCAAAAACTACTTTTTCTTTTGTACCAGTTAAACCAATGCTATTTTCTTGCAATTGAAATCGAAACTTCAGCGAATATATTTAAATTATTGAAATATATTTTAAAATTTAGATTAATGAGTGCGTGGTCATAGCGGAAGTGAAGATAGAGGCTATAAGGACAAGAATTGCATGTACAAAAACTCAGTACAATGCCCAAGAGCCACTCAAGGTAGAGGAAACAAGAGATAAACCTTTACTCCTGTTGAAAATACCGGAGTTAAGTGTGAACCGGACGAAAGGCAAACCTATCTACTCTATTGAATTTGAAATACACACACACATATATATATATATATATATATATATATATATATATATATATATATATATATATATATATATATGTGTGTGTGTGTGTGTGTGTGTGTGTGTGTGTGTGTGTGTGTGTGTGTGTGTTTCAAATATGCAATCTTCAATTGCAGAATACTGAGCAAAATTACCACCTGTAAATTATCAACCATAGCCTAATATTGATACAACTTGCTCTAGGTTGCATGTTGATACGGGAGACATTTAAATGATACGTATTACTTGATTGTCGTCGACAGTTTTTCAAAATGACCTGGAATATTTAAGTGTAGAAGACCTATTTCCACTGTAACTGTACATTTTCTTCGTGAACTGTTTTTGAGATCTAGAGTTCCAGGTACCATCTGCAATTTATTTCGAGTTATTTTCAATTTTTTTGCAAATCTTCTGCAGTTGAACATATAACAACACCGCCGTACCACCCAAGATCAAAAGGTTAGACTGAACATTTCGTTGACACGTTCAAAAAGGCATTAGAAATAAACTGAGGTGGAGACCGAAAAGTAATTTATAGACTAACCTCTAACCCTAATGCTGCATCATGGATGCCACTAGCCGAATATATGCTTGCCAAGAAAATTAAATCGATGTTTGAGAAATTACTACCGGAAAGAAAAAAAAAAGTTGTCATAGTACGAAATTATCTATAAAATCTTTCAAAGGTGGGGAGAAGGTTTTCGTCCGGATTTAAAAGGCAGGAAAGGAAAGTTGGGAAGAAGGTGAAATAGTAAATCACATTGGCAGCACGATAGATATGGTTCAAAGTCGAACTTGGCGAATAAAAGGCATTTAAATCGATTAAGATATGGTAAGGAAATAAAACACCAACAAAGAGATTTACCTATGAAAATGTTGTACGATATTTTTGACTTGCCAAATCCTGTTATAAATACTCGAACACACCGTGTTAGTTAAAGAAAAATGAATCCAAATTTTCGAATTGAACCCGAAAAAGAGAACATACGTGTTCATAAGAGAATGCGTATCTTAAAATGGGTGGGGGTGTTGTGTAGAACTACGACCGACCTTCGTTACAATTGTTGAACATAGACTCTTCCATTTACTATGAGAGCAACGTCAAGGAGTAGCAAAGTCGTCTCAAAATGTTTCGTGTGCATTTGCCGCGCTAACTACAGTATTCGCTATTATTGTATTAATAACTAGCAGCATGGCCCGGCGTTGCCCGTGCTTGATTCAAAAATCGTACGACTCATACAGCAATCGCTATCACTTGACTTAAAATATTTTTGCCCTTCCTTGCCTTTAAAGGAGTGCCCTTTGCCGTGTTGATGTTGCTACATGCTTTACTTCTTGCCTATCTCACACTGCGAATTTTTTCGAAGCTCTATATTAAACATAAAATCTGTTACGAAAAAAGAACTAAACAAAATGAACACAAAACGATCAGCTTTAAAAAAGAACTTGTAAATGGAAAAACTGAATGAAAAAAGAATGTTAACAACAAATACTTTTTCACACCCATACCAGTTCTGCGGAATCAGAATAAACGTTGAATTTAAGCAAGCGAATGAGCCAATTGGAGTAAAGTGCCATGCAGATTTAAATTTTTCCCACTTGTGACGAATGCAGCTATCGATTTTTTTTGCATGCTAGTTAACATTCGTGTCAATCAGCTGTTAGCTCTTACGCTGGCCAATAGACTCTTCCTGCCTATTCGTGGCAGCCAGCTATAGGCTCTCGCTCTGGCCAGTACAAAATTGCCGCATACTACAAGAAAACTGCCGTAGAAGCATGAAAAAATCGACTATTTCCACTATGGATGGAAGTTGGTAAATGCAAAGTCAGTCTTGGCCATCCCGCTTAACTTGGAGCATGTGCATGTAAATTTTGTTGCAAATCCGTCTAAAATTGCGGCCGTGCATTCGTTACACACACAGAGACACATACAGACACATCCTGCCTTTTATAGATAGAGATTCTTTTGGTTAGGCCATTCATCACTAATATTTTGTTCCAGTCATTCTTTGAAATATTATTAACCAGAACTACGAGCTTGTACGAGCATTCTAACAATTTTGCAACAACTAATTATAAACAAAAGTAAAAATTTTATCAATTTTACAAAATTTTTGAATTTAAGAGCCGCTCATAAATATTTATCAAGTTAACTGAAAAGTCTAGCTAAAGTATGGAAGATGCTAAGTGACGTAATTTAATGTTTAATAAACGAAAGTGAGTAAATAATGTTATTGAAATATTTTATGTAAATAATATTTAAATTATTTTAGTATGGGATAAATTTATGTATTATATACGTTTTAAATAATATGAGGTTATGAATTTAACCGTCTTCTTTGAATTTCTTACCATTTTTATAATCATGTACGCGTTGTCTTGGGAAAAGAATAATTCTTTCAGGAATGGAGATATTTGAAAAAATCCGGAGCGCAGATTTATATTTTGATAACATTCAATAGCGACACTCTCAAGAATTTTCCATCTAAGTTACTTTTTATTTTTAATTATAGATTTGAAGTAGACTTTTAGACGTTAGAAGGAACGGGAAACCCAATCTTGAATAAACAACAAGAGATAAACCTCTACTCATCTTCAAACGACCTGGAAGGAGTGTCAACTAGACGATAGCCGAACCTATCTATATATATATATTTAGATTACTGAGCTTTAGATTTAGGGGCTATAGCTGAGCGAATTAATCAAAGACCGGCATATTTTTTTAAGTTATTGAGCTGAGGACAGAGGTGATCATGTTGTCACGACAGTTACAAATGTCCTGTCACAAACCTCTTATCAATCCACGGTTCATCTGAAAGCAGGAGTAAGGATCTAAGTTTAAAAAAAAACATCAAGCAACGAACAAATTAGGGATTCAGAAACAGAAAAAAGATTGTGAGTCGAAGATCATCATCATCGCCATCATCATAAGTTCCATGACTGGGTGTGGTCCTACGGTCGCTGTGCATCTGATCACCTGAACAGTCCCCTCCATGCATCTGGGTTGAAAACCGGACATATATTCATTCATGCGTAGCATGACTTGTTCAAGTAGACCTGGCGGAGATTTTCTCTTGGCCAAAACTCAAATTGATGGTTTGGCTTGGTCACGAAGACGTTGCCGTTGATTCCTCTGCACCGGATGTTGACAGTCTATGAAGCCCTCCAACCAATGATGACATGTCATCACCATACTGACTTCATACACGTAGTTATCAAATCCAATCTACCGACCCCCGGACTAAATAGCACAAGAAGGTTCATACGCCCCTTGACAAGTCTTGTTTTTAATTTTGCTGGGTGCATAGCTAACCTCCTCATCAGAAAAGCCTAGCGAGAGAACCAGTTTAATCATCGATGACCAAAAGATACAGCAGGTCGTACTTGGTTACATGAAACCAGTAGCACTTGTAGAATGATCTCTATCTATAAAAGGCAGGACGCGCGCGCGCTCGCGTGTGTATGTGTGTGTGTGTGTGTGTAACGAATGCACGGCCGCAATTTTAG
>CAHIKZ030005455.1:1612500-1635000 GCA_903632075.3 Acanthosepion pharaonis | reverse complement strand
CTTTTCCTTCGCTTAGAGACAATGCTTGGTCTTCCTGAACGTTGTCCCACACGACAATGGCTTTCTTCATTAAATTTCTTGACAATATTATTAACCGTTTGCTGATTAACCTGGAAAAACCTAGCAATTTCTCGATTTGACGTGACACACTGATGCCATCCTATTATTTGCCCTCGTTGAAATTCACCAATTTTCTTACTTCCGCCAACTTTCATTGCAAAATATAAGTCAACTATCGTTCATAGATGAGAGTATCTTGATAATAACACGGTATTCTCTGTAAAAGGAAGAGACGTTATTACACAAACCAAAATTACTGTAATCAAGTGTGGCTAAAAACTTAGCATAGACCACTGTATATATCTGCATCATGACAGTTTCCATTCTGAAGCAAGAAAAGAAAAACTTGCGCTGTGTTCATGGCACTAGATACCAACCACCTAGCGCGAAGGTAAATCTTTTTTGAGCGGCCAGATGAAGAGGGTAAACATCAGATGGCGGAACGTGGACCCCCCCCCACCAAGGTACACCATGTCATCTCTAATGGAGCTGGAGATTAGTGCCAATGAAGTCCATATTATGTCGTCCCACTTCTTCCCGTAAGGCATCATGGTCAATGCGCAGCCTATATGGAGTTGTCGGGGAAAGTATTTTAGCACGTAATTCAAAAGTGGCTTGTTGAAAATTACCGTGATGTCACCCGGCACGTTCTCCAGCACATTGCCTTCTACTCTCCTGCTTCCTAAGTTTGTGACATCATCAAATTGGCGACAAACCAGCAAACTCGTCACAACGAAGGCCGCCATCGTGTAATTAATGGCGAACATGTATGGGAAGCACATGATCCAAGATGGCGTTGCTTTTGAAGCCACCTCGCATTCATCCCCAACATTGAAGGTCGGTTTGGTTTGGTTTGTTTTCTTTTGCAGTATATTAACCTCAATGGGTTATTTAATCCCGACTAGATATTTATTTTTGGTAATATATTTTTTTTAAAAAATGTATTCCTGGTAATAATTTTTCCTCAAAAATTCATTGCTGGTAATAATTTTTAACAAAAATGTATTGCTGGTATTAAAACCTATTTTTGCACTTTCATGGTGTTTTGACCCCTGTTTGGGGTTAACTATTTGCCCATAGCTGGGACCCTAACAGATGCTACCACCCCGAGTCAAGGTGGAGCTGGGAATACCAGCAATTAAGATGTGGTTCCACGCTCAAAACCTCTTGATCAGAGACCTTGCTGTCGGATGTAGTTTATCGTCTTACCCAGGACCCGAATGTAGTTTATCGTCTTACCCAGAAGGCGGGTGTAGTTTACCGTCTTACCCAGGACGCGAATGTAGTTTATCGTCTTACCCAGGAGGCGGATGTAGTTTACCGTCTTACCCAGGACGACTGAGGGTCGTCTGATTAAATAACCTTTGACTCTTTTTCTGCTTCAGACTATTGAACGACCTCATTTTTCTTTATATTAAAATTATATTTATTTATATTTTAATTTCTTGTAACTTAATCTCCATTGTGGACGCCTGCTCAGACATATTTGCGATTCTTCAGCAGTCAACCTGTCATTTTTTAATAATGTTCTTACCAATACAAGGCTCAAGGGTCACTCAAGGTAGCGACTTACTGATTTATGTATGTGATATGAACGTCAGAGAAGGAAACAGGAGGTGAAAATGATGAGTATGTTTAGAATATATAGTGATTAATCATAGATTTGAGGAGGTTACATCAACGATAATATATGTAGGATAGATAACTTGAAAAGGTTAGAGCAATCTACGCGGAAGCTGTTCCCCATGGATTTGCTTCCTGTCTGAATGAAACGCCCTTCTTACCAATAGGATAAGAGGGGAAATAGGTTGATTCAACCCTGCGGTCGTAGCAAGATAGGTCTTATCTGTAAAGGTCTGAATTTGAAATACTAAAGAATAGAGCAAGTTTGCACATTTGCCATGGAAGTAGGTTGCTGTAACCTAGAAAGGGTTACAGAATGAGGAATAACCAAAACGGAGGTTGGAAATGAAATGGCAATCTTTATAATATCAACAAAATATAATACTCGCCAGCGGCGTAAAGTAGGTAAACCACTGTTAGTGCTGAATTACTTAAACAGCATATTACCACCACTTACAATAGTGTCTAACGTATTTATGAGGATTGGGACATACGTATTAGTGTTCATAGGTACGGTATATAACATATATAGAGAGAGATTTTTACTGCAGCTATGCTGAGCGGACATCGGTCCTATTTTCTGGAAGAGAGTCTTAATGGTAAATTTGGTCGGTTCGCTAAGGTCAAATTGGCAGCTGATCTCAAAAATTGACCTACAAGTTAATTGGAACAAGAAATGTCAATCTTAACACCCACAAAACAAAACTGCTCTTTTTTAATCGTCTGTGCGAAGATTTTTTGCCTGACATGAGTATGGCTGAGTGGAAAGTTGAACCAATTGTTGGGTCTGCTGCTAGGAAAGTTGGTTCACTGTGTCGGGATAGAGATTTTTTCTTGACAGAATAGATCTTACACATTTATAAGTTTACCATTCGTCCATGCATTGAATGCAGTTGTCAAATCTGGTTTAGTGTTTGTGCTATGCATTTAGAGATTCTTGATAAAATATAAAGAATGTGCAATGTTATTGATCCTGACCTGGCATCTCGGCTTCAGTCCCTTTCCCATCGCCGTAGTCTAGCTTACCAGTGCCTTTTCTATAAATATTTTCATTGTAATTGTTCTGATGAGCTTTCCTCTTTGCTCGCTAGACTTCATGAATTTAAACACAGTACGAGATTGGAGTCATTTCACATTTAAAATTGTTAGATGTAACCGTAAGTTCTATGTTAGCAATTTCTTCTCTCACACTTCTCGCTTGTGGAACTCTCTTCCGGCTTCTTGCTTCCCAGTCAACTTTGATCTTCAAAAATTTTAAAGCAATGGCAATCGTTATTCTGTGTCTTCTTAATTCCTCTTCTTTTATTGTACTCTCACTTCTATAATGTCTTCTTTCTTTTTATTATACCACATTGAGTAATCCTTTATGTCTTAGTCTTAGTGGTTTTATTGCCTTGCTTCGAGTGAAATGATTAAAAAGAGAGAGAGAGAAAAAAAAGTAACGGTACAATCCAGCATGATTTTCGCCTACCGAACGTCATTTACACTTTCATTTATTTCATGAAGAAATGTTTGCACTTACAAACATGCACCAAAACCAGCTGAACCTTTACAGAGACCAAACATTGGCTCTGAGAACAGCTAGGATGTGCCTAATGCGTTTCAGCAATAGCGAAAACGATTTGTGTGATAAGCGATGTTCTAGGCGGTGAAATTTGGAATGCGCGGGAAGCATTTTTTTCCCTGCTGACAAAAAGTGGGAAAGTACTTCTCTATTGATGTAAACTTGCTCAATCTCATTGGCTCACTGTGCTCCGAGCATCACATGTAATCTGTATGAAAATAGACTAGAGGCAATGTTTTCAGTTTTTCGCTTATATTCCTTCTGTGACGCCTCCTTCTGATGATGATAATAATAGCCGCTTACTTGTTTCCTAGTCCACCCATCTGCCAAAACGGTTAACCAGTCCCGGTTGCAAACCCCTGCTCAGGCACACCCACAGAATTCGCCCGCTGTTGATACTGCAGCTGTACTTTAGCGCATAATCTAGCAGGATTAATAGTTTGAACAAGGTCAGTGCAACCAAAACCTCTGTCATCATAACTTGCAAATTCATGCTAACACAATCATCAACAGCCTGTGAACAATTTCTAATTTTACACAGAAGGCTTTGGTCAACCCGTGGTAGCGTTTTCAGGCAGTTTCCGCGTGTTTGCCTCCACAGGCCTATAAGATCGAAAATTCAATTTCTGAAAATCACCCGTAATGAAAATCGAACCCGTGTCTCATGGTGTGAATGCGATCGTTCTAACAAATATGGCTATAGCAGCAGAAAAAAAATCAAAACTAATAATAATAGAAGGAGGAATGATTTAATTTTGCAATCTGCTACTTTACTGTTTACCATGACAGTTTTCAGTTAAGCTCAATTCCAGAAGGAACCCATCCTAAGCGTCCAAAAAGGCGACATGATGACTCTTATATTCAATATGGATTTCCATCTATCATCCTGATCAATGGAGAAGAACGGCCTCGGTGTGTATTTTGTTGTAAAGCTTTGTCAAATGATTCTTGGAAACCAACAAAGTTGGAACATTTGCAGAATGACCCTTTCATTTATTGAAGTGTGCTTAACTTTATTTATTTGATAATTAATATTGAATCAAAACAAATTACTGTACACGTATTCAAGTTTAAAAATCCATCAACATTTTTTATTGCTATTCAATTTGTAAAACTCCTCTATAAAAATAATCCATGTAAATGTCTATGTACTAATATGGAAAAGAATGACGATATGCAGATTATTTGGAATGCACCTTTTGAGTCGGACAATCTTGGAAAGCTGGCGGCGGGGGGGGATTAGATTCTTATGGTGAAAAGTGGGTATTGAGTAAAAAAGAATGAAAAACACTATTCTAGTTTTTATTTTCACCAGTATAGACTTTCATAGCTCGTACACACCATGCCACCTCCATGAGGTCGAATTATCCCCATTTCCTCTGTATTCCAATTGTAAGGCGCATGTACACTCAGTTTTTCCCCAAAAAAATTCTGCTTTATGACACAGACATTGATGTGGATGCTTCACTGAGCACTACAGGCTTACGGCCATAACACGTTGAAACACAGGTTATCGTACATTCACCGAAGTTAAGCAACAATATCTAAATGGGTGACCGACTGTAAGCTTGGATGTGCGGGTAGTGCAACAGACAACAGCTCGGAATTGGAAATCGGAAATTCAAGTTCCAATTCCTGTCAGGTTGGTTATATTTACTTACACGCAAATACCCTTTAGAAAGGTATGAATCCACCTGTATTCTTCCATTTATGGCTTAAACAGTAGACCCTGTATCAGTAAATCATTATTATTTCCCCAAAATTCTTGCAATCTAAAAATTTTTCTAGCTTTAAATAACCTGAAAAAGGTTGATAATCCGTAAAATCAAACCCTGAAAACTACAATCTTAAACTCTTCAATCAGTATCTATCCTTCTTATCCTCATAATCTTCACTTCAAATGTTGATGGATTTTTAAACTACCACGACCTCTTACACTAATCGCATTTATCATAAATGTGACTTCAGTGGCTACTGTGCTTTATATTGGAAAATAAAAGTAATATTCGAGCTAGCCTTATAATCTTTAATTAGTAAACATTATGGTATCAACGTATATGCGATGTGTATAAAAATATTACCAGTGACATGATTTTTATGAGAGTCTGATGTTTATAAATCCTTTACTTTTTATAATTCTGATCATTTGAACGTGTACAGTAGTATAAACGCTACAAATAATTGGTAATTCTTGTAGCAGTAAGGATTATACTGCCGACAAATAACAATAAGACTGCTGCATTTTTTGATCGATTTTGCTATTCGTGATGATGCTGACGATAATGATACCGGCGGTGATAGTTTTATAGATATGTTAATGTTGCTGCTGATGATGCCGCTGATAGTGGTGATGATGTTCTACGTATCGACCGGTTCGATGGTGGAAGGAAGAGCCCGTGAGCGCACCATTTACCAATTGACACACTAAAGCCAAAACTATAGCAGCCGTAGTAAACAATGTCAGAACAGAACCGGCTGCCCACGAGGCAATGTCGCATGTACTTTTATAACTTCACTCGGTAGAGACGCCATCTTGATCAGCTTTCGTCTTCTCTCTTAGACATTATTTTTTCTTTTACTCATTAGTTTGGGCCAGATTATTCTGTTATATTTTGATGCGTTCTATTCTTCTATCAGAAACATTATTTGAATGAAATCTTTTTTTTTTTTAATGAATTCCTTTCATTTTAGAACTCATTCAGATTTAAACTTCTTTTTCTATTCACTTCGTCATAAGCCAACAACAGCGTTTTTTTCTCAGTTCTTTATATATACATATAAAAAAATGTCAATATAAAATTAGACACTGAGATGCGATAGTCTGTTTCAGGCTTGAACGTAATCCGCACGCCATGTGTGTTGTGTTTTTTACTCGACTATTTTTATATACTGGTTCATTATAAATAGCAACGTCCATTGTATTATCCTAGCGGTTATTGGGATCCACAATTATTCCTACCCAATAGCCTCTAGAATAATTTGAAACATAACTGTTACCACCTACCCACTGATCGTTAGGATAATAAAATAGACCTTACTACCCATAATGCACCATTGGCCCAATGATTTCGCTTAAGCATGAAGCAGACTGTCTTCGCTGGCCTTTGATCTCAATGTCCACTTTTATATTTACACACGTTCTATCCCTGGTACTGGCCACTTTAACCCATAAGTTTAGCATACCTCAAAACTGTATATTTTTATCATATATATATATATATATATATATATATATATATTATAGAGTATTATATACATTACAGTGGAAGTTTCAGACGTCAGTGTTTTATTTTTCTTTCTTTACTTTCCTTTCTTTTTTTTAAGTGAAATTTATTTTTAGCAAGAAGCCTCGAAAGACTTGATAAAGTTAACGGCAAGGATTGAACCTGCATTTCCTTTGTACTTTAGGAACATCATCTTCTATTCAAGCGTGCTTTGACCGTTTCGGCAACGGAAGCACCTACAGCAAAGTACAGCTGTCTATAAGGTGAAAAGGAAAGGAGATTCATTTTCCTAAATAATATACCTTCTATACTTCTGGACCGATAGATATGTACTTCACCATAAGAAAAATATAGGGATATTTACTCAAACACATCTAGCCACTAATTTTTTTTAAGGCAATTCACCCCAAGCAAGGCGGGAGTACCACTAACGCGTAAGTGGTTACAGAACAAGAATAAAGAGGCGTGTTTGAGGAAAGGATACAGAGAAGGACGGGGAAGAAGCTCAGGGTTTCAGATGTCGATTGACATTACACTTGAATATTTGAAGATTATAGTCATCGGGGAAGCAAGTAAGAGGAAGCGAGTTTCGCAGACAGAAAGTGCGGGAGAAGAAGCAGTTTGGGGAGAAGAGACGGTTACATTTAACCGTTTTGACAGTGAAAGGGTGGGACCGAGATGACAGCCTGGTAGCTCCTTTGAATTCATGCAGTCCAGGAACCAGCGAAAGTAGCTCGTCGGAACACTTGCCGTGAAAATACTTGTAGAAGAGACAGAGAGAGGCCACGGCAGGTCTGTGAGATAGCGATTGTAGACTAGATGCCAGATCAGGACCTATCTTCTTGCATATTCGTCTCTGGATTTTGTCAAGGACTTCGAGACATACAGCGGGAGCACCAGACTATATATGACAGCAATATTCCATGCAAGGACGGATGGTTTATAGATTTGAAGAATGGACTCAGACGAGCAAAACTTTCTGGCAGGACACACAGACTTACACACAGAAACCATTTTTTTTTCTCGAAATACATGTCTGCTCACTTTCGTTTCTGAAACACAAACAAAGCAATTTCTAAAGAATTAGGGATCTTAATCTTTTATCCGACATATTTTTATTTCAACGTTTTTTTTTGCTTCATGCAGACTAAATGACAACAGATCTCTTTAATGTCTTCTTTCCTCAATATCCTGTCCTTTTCCTACGCCCTTCATGACCATTCCGAATGCTCCGATAACAACTGGTACTACTATCACCAGCATGTTTCACAAATTGCTAGCATGGTCGAGATCCTTGGCTATCATTTCACTTTCTTTCAGATTTACTTTCAGATTTGCCAGAAGATCGAAATTTAATATATGCCATGTTATTTTGTGCATCCGATTATCAATTTCGGTGTCCGAGCCTGGATTCGGTGATTGGTTTGAATCTCAAACTCCAAGATGATTTCATCTTTCTTTTTTTTTTTTTACTATAGATCCTGACCTGTCTATTTACCATTATTCTGTGAAGTCAAAATGTCGTCGGTTGTGCAGTTTCGCAATGGATCACCTTACCATCTATTATCCTCCTTCACATATGGATTAAATACTAGAACTTCCAGCTGGACAAATAGTTGCTCCAATTTAAAATAGGTTCCGGCTTTTAAAAGCCCAGAAAGGGTTGATAAACCGTAAAAAACAAAATTCCTATCAATCAATAGGAATAGATAGATTCGCATATCACCTGATTCACACGCCCTCCCCGTTTTTTGAACAGGAGTAGAAGTGTATCCCCTTTTCCTCTTTAGGTTTCCTGCTCCTTCCCCTAAAGTCTTCTCATTTTCTTTTACTCCCAGCAACACCTTACGTCTTAGTGGCATTATCGCCTTGCTTGATGAAATCCTATCCATTCATACCCTCACTTTTGGTTGTTCTCAGATAATTCACTATATTCGAGAATTAAGCGGTTGATTGCTTATTATTATTATTATTATTATTAGTAGTAGTAGTAGTAGTATTAGTAGTTTTTATACTATTGCTCAACCAATACATGGCTCAAGACTCACTCAAAGTATAAACATACTGAACGAGTTTGTAATGGCGTACAAGGGGAGTGCAAGAGATGTATACTTCAAAGATATGTAGGATAAACAAACAGTTGACCCTATATTTGAAGAGGTTAGGATTGTAGTGATCGGGGAAGTATCATCTAGGGAGTCTCTTCCACAAGGATCCGGTGAAAGAGAGGTAATAGCATAAGAGGGAATCTGTAGTTTTTAAACTCAAAATGAAACATGATATTGAATTGTTGTACGAAGCGAACTTAGAAACAGACACACACACACACACACACACACACACACACACACACACACACACACACGCACGCGTATACACACATACAAATATTTATATATGTGTGTATATATATGATTTATATATATAGTATATATCCGCGGTATTGAAAAATTATTATTGAAAAGTGCTCAATATCAGTGATATAGCTAACATATTCAATTGTGTCACCCCAAAACGGGCACAGAGGAGAATTTTCCGCCTCCACCACAATGACACTTAATTAAACACAAACTAACAAAAATAGATTCAATTTAAAAAAAAAAAAAAAACACTTTTTCTGATGATCGCAAAAGGGTGAAACACAGAATTACAAACTCATATCCGTACAACTGAATATATATATATATATAGATAGATAGATAGATAGATAGATAGATAGATAGATAGATGAAAGCTGATGCTCTCAATCCAAAAAGCATGAAAGAAATTCTCTGTGGGTATTTGAGTATTTTCTCCCCCTTTCTGATTATTTTATCGAGAGACCAGAATATAAAAAAAATAATGCGTTCCATTGTTGTTGCCTGAGATGTCTCCTTGTGCGCATGCGTAAAGTTATGCGTGCAATTCATAACCTTTTCATCGATTATCCAAAATTTAATCACCGCAGACAAAGAAGCATGCCTCAGCTAATACCAATAACCCTCGAATCGATACCCTTGAATTATTTATTCAAAATCGGCCAGCAATTCGTTTACGTTGTTCTTGACATGTTTTTCTTGTTCCTATCATGATTTGGAACGCTGTTCATATGTTATCATTTTATTTTCTTACCTTTGTTTTGTATTGCGTGTTTATATTGGATGTCAGCCTGTGTACTTACATCGTAGAAGCATCTTGGTTGTTCTCTTAGCCTTGTGCCAGTTACTACTTTCATCATCTTACAATTGGAGAACCACTGCGTACTATACTTGCTTGTATATTGTAATGGCATTCACCCGAGGTGGGTTGAGTTTCATGGGCATTTGGAATTCACAAGCGGTCCCCAATCCGCACGTATAGCACATGAGATTCGATTATAGTGGTGAAGGTTTCGTGCAGGACCATCCACACTAAGTGCCACAAACGATCCTCCGCAGGTTTTGAATTAAGAGTTGTCCTTCTCCTATACCAGTTGCCAACCAAGGCTATAGAACCCAGTCTGTTCTGCTATTTATCCATAGCCGGAGGGAGAAGAGGATTCACACCTTTCCCAAGGATATTAGCACATAAGTGAATGTAATAGATTTGACTGGAATTCGAACTCGGCTCTCCGATTCCTCAATCCAAGCCGCTATCCATTACTCCACCGTGCCTCCTCAGTACTATCCGTTTTGTGCAACTCCAGATGCTCTTTCATGGAGTCGGCAATCTGTGTACTGACTTTACATAAATCATTGAATAGGCAAGAAACTGCAGTCAACTGCAGGCACTACCGTGGCTCCCCTGAAGTCTTTCAAAGTGTTTCACAATTAGTGATTCTTCTATCAGTTCTAATGAGAGCATCAGCATGTTTGGCGTTGTCTTCGCTCTCAATAGCAGCTTTTCTGCCGCTGTGAGTCCTATCACTAAGGTCATTCTCTTAAAGATAGTCACAAACTCTTATAACTTATCTTTTTACAGTGCTTAAACTAAGTGGATCCTTTCCATAAACATTCATTATCCTCCTGTAAATATATGCAGCAATTTCTCCTTTCCAAACAGAAATTATGTGATAGATTTTTGCTTGCGTGCGTCCAGCCAGGTAGCAATTTCGAAAGAGACTTATAGAAGATAACGAAATTCTTCTGTGATTCTGGATACATGTGTATTATCGTTTAGAGACAGGACGCTGGCATTAATGGCTCTCCACATTTTCCTGTCCTTTATATCTCTTATTAGATTTAGTCTTTTGGTTATCTTTACTATACCCTATTCTGCGATCCATTTACTTAAATTCGATCGGTAGTTTAAGCGTTAAGAATTTTAATATATTTAAAATTACATTAGCAAACATTACCTTTTCACTGATTCTCGTTTTCTTTAAAAGGTATCTTTTTTTAATTCAAGACTTCTCCAGTAAGAGAAACGGCAAAATTGAAAAAGTGCATGTGGAGACATAAATAATGCGCCACGACTAAAATAAATGACTAAAAAAGTAAATCAATATTAAAAAAGCTCCTAGTGAATAAAAATCAGAAAAAAATTGGTACTTATGACCCACCCATGAGGCACAGAGAACGAAGAAGGTTCTCCTTTTGCCTGCACAAAGTCGGTCAATACAGCTTAATACAAACAGCTTCGATAAAACGTAAATATTTGGCTGACCAAGCTTTGTGCAGTAGCCTAAACGCTTCATCAGAATATTTCAAAGCGCAACCCGGGTTGTTCATCAGATATAGTCCAATCGCTGATACACAGACTGAGTCAAGCGAATACTGTCGCTGACTCCACCCTGTCTTATATGAGTAGGTACGTGCTGTCCAGTTCGAGTCTCCAACCTCAAGCTGGTTGGCCCCACATAATCAGACTCACGCTGACATTTAAATTGGTAAATAAAAGAATTGCCTTGCATTTAGAGCAAACCATCTTTCGCGAAAGATAGGAACTCTGGAATGATATCAAAGAGGCATCTTGAAAAAAGTTAGAAGTCACACACGCCAGCACCTTATTTGGAATTGTCGGACTACTCCTACCCAACCATCTTTAAATAAGCTGTACAAAGACAAGGTCCAAAAATCATGGAAGCCTTTAAACTTCTAACCTAACGTTTAACAATATTCTCCAGGTAACCGTTATCCCGGAAAATATTATAAATGTTCCCCAATCCCGCCCAAGAAGGGGAATTTTGAATTGAACCCATTATTTAGACACTCCGGGAGTAGATTGTTCTTCTTCCAAAGACCATGCCTAGGGATATCGAGTTTAGTTCTTATATAGTACTGTTACTTATTGCTCGCTCTGTTTTGACTGATTTCAGATTTGCGTTAATCGTTGCAGGTATGCCATCTCTAGACCAAGACTAAAACTCACTTGAAACAGAGCGAGTAATAAACTGAACGTACTGTATAAGAACTGGAAGAAATATCCTTAGACAATTATTATGTCACTAAATTCACGAACCTACGTTTTAATCCTCTAAGCGATTGGGGAGGACAGCACAACAGCTGAAACGTTCTGATAACAACAAAGATAGGGATAACAGACCAAATGTAAATAATATAACTAATATCCTCATTATGTACCCAGACTCGGCGGAAACAGAACAATTAACCACGACGAGATTATCCCTAGGAAGGGGTGAATGAGAACAAACAATCACCGTAGATTGAATAAAGGTTTCAGTTCCAAATTTCCGGGTGAACAAACACCTTATGAAGGCCGGCGAGTCCTACGATTGAAATCGTCTGATGATAGCAGCAAAAATGTGAATAATAGTCCATGTGTACATAATAACGACCCATTCCAGAAATTCAAAAAGAAATGAGGATATTAATCCCATAGTCCTTCCTTCTTTCCTTCCTTAGGTGTCACGCGTAATGAACGATTGGTCAATAATACGTTTCGCTTCATGGTTGACTTGGCTGAAAAATCCTCGCAGTCGGCTGTCGTTACTCTCTGAGATCGATTGCTTGCCAACAAAGGGTATTGGACCACTTTTTGTCCTGCTATTTAACCCATAGCTGGGAGGAAGAGATGGATTCATACCTTTCCTAAGAGTATTTGCGGCGAAATGAATGTAACGAACCCGACTAGAATTTTAACTCAGCTATCCGATTTCTCATTAACCATCACACCACCGACACACTCCGAATATAAATCACGTACTATTTACGTGATCTATTCAGGCAAAAAATACATTTTCAGTCAAAGAATTTCAAAAGGTGGTGATTAATTATCACATTTTTGGGTAACGCGGAGAGGAGTGGTCTCCGACAGGTTTACTTGTCCAAACAACGCTACGCATGAATAAATATATCTCCCAAATTTCAACCCAGAAGTTGGCACACAACCAAGACCTGTAGAAGGAATTGAGCAATTTTCTAAAGAAGTAAATAGATTTTTATTAATCCGACAGATTGTTTTATTTCTTAAACATTATTTTTAGTGGATACTCGTAGACGCTAAGTATACGCTCCGTTTATTTATTAAACAGTATTTATTTTCGTCTACTGGCCTGAATGTTCGAGAAAATCTTATAAGAGAAAAATATACGCTTTCCGGTAGGATTACGAACTTACTCCCCCGGAAGCTGCCGTTAGCTCCGGCACGCTCTAAACAACAAAGCTACAAAGAACTTAGCAGGTTAGGCATAAAAGAAATGGTGTCTTTAAGCGACAATTCTCTCGTCATAGATCTCTCGAAATGTTTTCTTATTTTCACAGTTTTATATCCAAACGTAAACAATGTAATTTTATAAAGTAAATGGATTTTTATTAATTCGACAGATCTTTATTAATTTCAACATTCTTTTTAGTGGATAATCGTATTTGAGAGGGAACTGATCGAGTAGTAAAGGCGCAGTGACCCTACGAACACAACCGGTCATGGGAATGATGCTGCTGTTGATGATGATGCTGACGAGATACCATTACAGTTGGCGTTGAATTAGAACCTTTCTATTTATTTCAATTTGCCTGACAATCGGCGTTTGTTGTGTTACGATGGAAGCACGACATTTTGTAGAATTTGTTTGGTAAATATTCCCCATGATATAACGAGGTTACAGAAACAGCTACTATGATCAATAGTCGGCTATCGGAATACAGAAAGCAAAATCGATCAGGTTATTGGTTTCAGCTGTTTAGCTATTTAATCTATAGCCGTATAAATCAGACAATCACACATTGATCGATATGCCACTTAGTTTTTCCGTGTGTTGGACATATACAGGGTGTCCATAAATTGTCTTAACTTTCTCAAATCGTAAAAAATGAAAATAACATTACAAGGTTTATTGGAAAACATCGGTAAACTTTTAAAAATTTTTCTTAAAACACATCACAACATTTCCAAGTGCGTTCCATTAGTTGCACACAAATATTTCTGAAAGATGCATACTTTCTATTTTCTACAAGAGTCTTCTATGAACTTCTAGCGCCAGGCAGGAATGCTAACACGAATTGGTGTTTTTTCTTTCTTTCTTTCATACTTTGTACTGTAATTCCGTTAGAAATGTGTGTCTGATTTGATCTCGTTCAACCAGGACACACATGCCGCTTTCGCTTGTGTTGTTGTCAGTTGCATTAACATTCAAGTATCAATAATAACTAATTTTAACATCTTCCTGAAAAAAATAAATGAAAGTGAATTAAAAAAGAACAAACTATATATAAATCAAAACTTTAATATTTCTTTAACATGCAAAGACGTGTGCTGATGGATCTTGATTCTGGTGGATACAATAAACTCTACAATTTATAATGTAAGTCGCGCAAAAGTCCAAACTGATAAAATTATGAAAAAATGTTTAAAAATTGACCAACCTTATCGAGTGTCAAGGATTTCATAATAACATGATAATAATATTTTTTTCAGGTCTGTGGAATGTGTTAATGCTTTTATTGACGATGTCTTTTGGGTTTATTTAAAATTAAAAGTTATATTGCATTCTGCTAAGATAATAAAACGTGACACCAACAAAACCAGTTATCAATAGTTTAATGATGTACGCACACGTTTTATCGCTTACGTAAGTATATCATGAAAATTTTATCGACATTGGTCGGTTAATAGCAATTTATTGTGAAAACTAACTTGCATAATAAAATCTAATATTGTATACATGACGTACTGGAATTATTGATCAACACTCGTACACACACGCACGCACATACAGACGCACATATATATATATAATAACGATATATAAATTTGTATATAAATTTTTATATATCAAGAACAGTTTTGAAAGAAAAGATATATGACAAATTGGAAAAAAAAAATTCTGACGCATTTCATCCGTTAGGATATAGGTGAATAGGTTTTTTTTTCTTATACACGTAGGCGGACACCAAAATCTTATGAGGGTTCATTCACATCATAGCAGCAACAATTAGTCTTGTGTTCCCAGAAATAAAAGCATACTTGACAGAAAATAAATCGTACACAAATAACAGAAAAAGCATTGAAAATTGTATGTTAATTTCATACAATTTATGTTTTTTGCGTGTACTGGTGTTTGTATTTTTTAGGTTAAAATTGTTTTATGGTACATGTGATAAAAAGGAGAATTTACTCCGTACGCCATATCACAGAGAGAAGTCGGACACGTGTTGCCCGTACCAGAGTTCGTGGTGAAGAGATTGAACTTCTTTTGGTGGAATGTCCGTATTTCAGACAGGAACTGCTTTTGCTGTATACAGAGAATATTTTTATTACTTTTAATCTATCTATCTATCTATCTATCTATCTATCTATCTATCTATCTATCTATCTCTCTCTCTATATATATATATATATGGAGAGAGAGAGAGAGAGTCCAGCAACTCAATTCGTAGAACCGAATAGCAAGACTACCCGTGCATATAATTTGATTATAGTGGTGAAGGCTTTGTGCAGAACCAACCACACTTTTTGGAAGAGCCAAATACAATGAATTGGTTGACAACGTGCCGCAAGGTCCCCAAACGATTCTCTTCGTCATGTTTTGAATTCAGAGTTCTCCTTCTCCTAGACCGGTTACGACCCAACGCTATAGGACCCAGTCGGTCCTGCTATTTACCTATAGCTGAGGGTGGGTAGAAGAGATGGATTCATACCTTTCCCAAGGGTATGTTCAGGGAAGGGAATGTAACGAACTCGACTGGAATTCAAACTCGGGTATCCGATTTTTCAGTGTATATATATATATATATATATATATATAGAGAGAGAGAGAGAGTGTGAGAGAGAGGGGGGGAAGAGAGAGAAAAAGAGAGGGAGTATAAATAATGAAATTTGAAGGGAAAAAAACAACAAAATGATACCAATGTTGTTAAAAACATTGATATTTATTTCATATAAACCTATTGGCTGAAACGAAGACATAGTCGGAACTTTCGAACACGCCTGTGTTCTTTTTCAACGATGCGAGGAACAAAGAAGTTGGACTTACTCTTCCGAGTAATGTTGTTGGCTGGAGGTCTCCTTTGGGCCCTAAAAGGACCTCCAATCTGTGGCTGACTGGGGCAGGAAATGTCTTGTAAACTTTAATGCCTCTAAAAAAAACTACTCTCATTTACCCGGCGTAGAGAAACCTCCCTGCGACCTATCAGCATAGCTGATGCTCAACTTCACAAGAGCGTCTCTCTGTGCCTTCTTGGTCTCATGTTTTCCATTGACCTGAGATGGAACATCTACATTGAATCAATAGCTACATCTACTGCAAGAAAAGTAGATTCTCTGTGTCGCGCCAGAAGGTTAATTCGTCCTTGCATTGAATACTGTTGTCATATACGGTCTGGTGCTCCCGCAGTTCATCTCGAGGTTCTGGACAAAATCCAAAGATAGATATGCACTGTGATACGTCCTGACCAGACATCTTGACTCCAGACGTGATGTGGCTTCTCTCTGTCTTTTCTGCAAATTTTTTCATGGCATGGCAACTGCTTCATTTTCATTGATTCTCGAACTGGATGAATTTAAACGTGCTACTAGGTTGGCATCTCGATCCCACCCTTTTCCTGTGGAAACTGTTAAATGTAACCGCCTCTTCTACTCCAACAGCTTCTTCCCTCGCACTTCCCGACAGTGGAAATCTCTTCCTCTTATTTGCTTCCCTGATAATTATAATCTTCAAAATTTAGATGTAATGTCAATCGACACCTTCTGATGCCTTGATCTTGATCCCCGACATTCTCTTTATCCTTTCCTCAGACACCCCTCTTTACCCTTGATTTCATTCTAAGCAAACCCTTTTCGTGCTAGTGGCACTCCCGCCTTGCTCTGTGTGAAATGCTTAAAAAAAAACATTATACTCTCTGCCCAAATCTCTCTTTAATCCCTTCAATGTTTAAATTTATTTTGAAAATAAATTTCTACTTTGATCTACGTCTCGGCGCTCGTCTGTTGAACGAAGACGATAAAAGCACGCGTTATGATGTGGTAAATTGAAGTGATTTGTAACTGGGAAGTTATTGTTACTATCCTGATCGTGTTTTTGTGATTACTGAATCGAAATCAGAATTCTGTTCCCGTTTCTCCTACATAGTTACCTTGTTGGCACTTGTGGTAGAAAAGTAAATATACTAAATTTAAAGCTATGAAACTGCTATCAGTGGTGATGTGTTTACAGACTTGGCATCTGGGTTTATTGCAGGTCATCTTCACTCTGTGGGGTGGTGACAGAACTGTAATGGTTGTGGTTAAGCGTGAATGGAGGTTCATGGGTTGGTGCTGATCGGTGAATTGGATTTCCTTGAATATTTTTCTAATTGTCTGGTCAAGTTTTAAGTACTAGAAATCTTTTTTTAATATATGGAAAAGCTTGTGAATGTTATAATCAAAAACCATGAGAATTCTGGATTTTTTTTTTTGCGTAGGTAAGAAGTGTATTTCTATTTTGTTAAGAAGCCTTAGTAATTGATTTTTTTTGTAGTTATAAGTTGGTAATACATGTTGAGAAAGAGAATGAATAATTGTCCTACATGTGTTTCGTAATCCATATTCTGTGAACAGATACGTTTTATGCGTAGACATTGTCTGTAGATAATTGATTCTTTTAATTTTGTGGGGCTATTGAAATTCAAGTAAAAAAGGCCATCTGTCGATTTGGTATATAGTGTAATGGTGGTATGGTTGTTGTTAAGACATACCAGTACATCCAGAAACAAAATAGATGTTGTGGAATATTCGAATGTGAAATTTATGGTGTCGTGGAAAATGTTAAGGTGTTTCTTTATAGTCTCTCCGTGTGTACATATAAAGATGACATAATCTATGTATGTGGGATAATCCGGGGGGCGGGGTGGCTAGGTGGTAACTTCTCAACATATCTCTTTCCACAGCATCCATGAAAATGTTTGCAGAGCTGAGAGTCATTTTCGTTCCCATCGCTGTGCCTTTGACTTGAAGAAAATGGTGTCCGTTAAAATCGAACTTGATGTATGTGAGTATGAATTGTATAATGATGTTTTTCTGGAGTGTTTCTGAAAGCTTCTGGCCCGTAAAAAAAATCTTGCAGGCTAGAATTCCCTCTCCTCGTATTGGATGCAAGGATGTCACATCCATAGTCACTCGGAGCGAATTGTTTGGTAATCTATCTATCTCTTTCAGAATTCTTAAGAAATGCATGGTGTCTTTGATGTCGCTTGGAATTGTGGGGAGCAGAGGTTTGGGGATTTGATGAACGTAACCTGAAATGTGTTGTGTCAGGGTACCGATTCCCGAAACTATCGATCGGTCGGGTGACTGATTCTTTTGAAATTCTATCAGACCCCGCATCTTGCCTGGCTTTCTGTTCATGTTTTCTATCGAGGGGTTGGTGTTTGTACCTGAGATTTTTGGAAGTTTATGTAGTTTAGGGATACTACAAAATGTGACCGGTTTTGGTTTTTTTTCTGGGACTAAAGCTTTAATTACTGTCTAAATAGTTATTGGGAGGGTCGGATTTTAATGTGAAATGGTTAGTGGGATCGTATGTGAATTTTTTCCTAAAAAAAACTTATCTTTCGGTTGATTTCCTGCTTCTACGACGTATTTTCTTTTGTTCATAATGACCTCCTTTGTCAGCCTGTTTGATGATTATGTCTTTGTTTGTTTGGGGAGATCTTATGGCTTTTCGTTCTTGTCTGGTGATGTTGTTGATGCCATTTTGATGTAGCTTCTTTTGTATAAATTTGTCCAGGTCGGTCCTGACATTTTTAATAAACGAATTGATATGATGATTGTGTCTGTTTGGTGGACTCCACTGTGAGGACGTGTGTTTTAGTATGTTTGTTTTTTTTATATCATAGGTGGTAAAAGGTTGACTGATGTTGCTGTTTGTAGAGAAGTTTTCGCGTAACTCTTTGACCCCTGACCACCGCTTTACCACTGGTAGAGAAAAATGACGTAATGCCTAGTCACTGGTTGAACAGTGGTAGAGAAAAATGATTCAATACCCAGCCACCGGTTGAACGGTGGGTAAACACTTGTAACTATTTTTATATCTACTGCGAAACATTACATACCAATTATTGGCGAATTTTGACTCAGGAGCTCAGGCAGAAGAAGGGTTAAAAATGTTCAGGAACACAGGGTTCAAAGGGTTAATTTAATTTTAATTTTCGGAGAAAAAGTTTCATGTCGTAACACAAATCCACAATATCTAATATTTGAAATGGGAAAAAGACAATTTATTTGGATAGTACTGACTGTTTTTCTCTTGATCGTTTATAATTGGATATGTTGATGCACTTGGTTTGTGGAGTCATATTGGTGTTGGGTTGGAGCTGCCGATGATGAACTCTAAGTTTGTCTGGATGGATTACTGCGTTTGTTGAGAAGTTTTATGAACTGGTCATTTTTAATTGAATTGCTTATTTTATTTTTCTTACACGTTAGGCATTTATCCAGATATTTATTGTATATGATTTGTAGGACATAAAACATTTTGGAGGAGTGGTTGATTTCACGTGTACTATTACATAATTTGGAAAGATTGTTTTTTTTTTTTGTTTTGTTTTTGCTTTTGTTTTTAGAATAGGCAGCTTTAAGAGCAAGGCAGAGTCGTTGATTTGATATGTTGAGCCTTGGATCTATGTGAAGTGTTCGTGAAGTATTGGAAACTGTTCTTTAATTTCAGTCCTTTTGGGAGAATATCCAATTTTTTGACTGTGGTTAGGAAGAAAATGTCCGATCTTGTTTGTGCAAATTTCTATAAGTTACTTTCAAATCGTCTTCTAGCGTCGAGTTGAGTGATGTCAAGGTAAGGTCCAAAATATATAATTACCCTAAAAGGTGATCCACATGTGATCCTTGTAATATTAGTATAAATAATGAAATTTGAAGACAAAATGATACCAATAAAATTGATATTTATTTTAATCATTACATATATATATATATATTTATTAAAAGACATTTTTATGTTTAACGTTCTTTTTTTTATAGATACAAGCATTTAAGTAAATGCTCTGTTTATAATAAACAGTATTAAATAACATTTACCGGCCTGAATGTACGAGAAATTTTCATAGAAAATATTCGTCCTTTTACAGGATTCGAACCTGCATCCTATACGGAACCGTCATTTACGGTGACGTGCATAATCTCTCGGCCACATTTTTTTTTTTTTATTATATATATATATATATATATATATATATATATATATATATATATATATATATATATATATATATATATATATATATATATATATATATATATATATATATATATATATATATATATATATATATATATATATATATATATATATATATATATATATATATATATATTTTATTTTAAAAAAAATTTATAACATAAGTATGTTATAAAATCACTACAAAAATAGCCATTTTGTTTCAACACACTCTGTGTCTTATCAAGTGATGGTGTTGAAAAGAAAATAAATGGTTTTAAAAGTTTCAGATTAATTAACGATCCTACACTAGGGGGGAGCATTGTTACAAAAGCTAGAATAACCAATCAAAACCGAAGTACAGAAAGATTCAAAAGCTTGACAACAAAATCCTGCTATTATAGCTATTTAGATCTTTAAATACGTGTAATATTAAAAATAATTTTTACTAACTAATAATTATAAATTTATATGATAAAATTTAATATTAAAATTAAAAACTGGCAATTTTTAAAAATCCAAATTTAATCACTATTAAGTTTAAAAACTACAAAATTATTGAGAAAAGAAAAAAAAATATATGTTTATTCAATTCATTTCTTCATTAAAATTACGTCTGACAAGACAAAAAGCTACAATTCGTCCGGTCATCTGATAATACATGTATATATTTTTTTCTTTTCCGTTTTTATTTTAAAGTTTGTGAATATGGTCTTAAACTCACGCGTGACACAAACAAAACACAATCAGATTATAATACATACGCATCCAGACATAATTAGATACATACACACACACACACACACACACACACACACACACACACACAAATATACACACACAAAAAAAAAAAAAAAAAAAAAAAGGAAGAGGTGGGGGGAATACATGAACAACTCTACAGCCCTTTACGAAAAAAATTGTCTAGATTCAGATAGTGTAGGATTATATAGAGATGATGGATTATTAGTTGTTAAAAACTCAACTAAAATTAAGGTAGACCGTATTAGGAAAATGATCTATAGGGTATTTAAGGATTTAGGTCTTAGGACAATAGTTACTACTAATGTTAGACAAGTAGATTTTCTAGATGTCACCCTAGATCTTGCTAACAATATTTTCCAACCATATGTGAAAGTTAATTCCAACCCATTATACGTGCATCCTAATTCCAACCATCCCCTTCGGTTATCAAGCATATACCCACTTCCATTGAATTTAGAATTAGCGCTAACTCTTATAATAAGGAGGTTTTCAATAAACATAGTGATTTTATAATTCTGCACTAAAAAAATAGTGGATACAAAATACCACTATTCAATATAAAAACCCTGTTAATTGCAAACCATAATAAGAAAAGTAGATCTAGAAAGGTTATTTGGTTCACTCCCCTTTCAATGTTATGGTCAAAACTAAGTTAGGGCGTATATTTATTAACCTAATCAAAAAACATTTCCCCAAACCTGAAACTAACCCACTTAGTAAAATATTTAATCCTAATACCCTTAAATTAAGCTATAGTTGTGCTGATAACCTAGAGCAGATAATTAAAAAACATAACAACATAGTCTTTAACAAGTATAGGAATTCAAAAGGCTTGACTAATCAACAGGTTACTAACTGCAATACTAATTATAAGAATACAAATAACAACTTATGTAATTGTAGGAATCCGAATAATTGTCCACTACAAAATAACTGTGGGATTACTTCTGTAGTCTATCTTGGTACTATTTCAACAATTGAAAATCCAAATATAAAGAAGTTTTACATTGGTTCTACTATGAAAAACATTCAAGGAACGCTGGCGGGGGCATATGCAATCCTTTAATCACAGTGAATATAGGTACATGACTTCATTATCCAAGTATTTTTGGAATCTAAAAGATAAGAACAAAACACCTACGATTAAATGGAGTTTGGTTACGAAAGCTCGTACATGTAACTCCCTATATACCCCATGTTACCTATGCCTTTAATGAAAAATTTGAAATTATTAGATTTAAAGACAAGGCTGATCTCTTAAATCAAAGATATGAACTGACAGTAAATTGTAAACACCGTTATAAATTTAAATAGTGTAGGGTCGTATACTTTAAATGATAATGATATGTCGCTGTATTTTTAATAGATTAGTATTTTTATTGCATAATGGTCATACTTACGATATAAGTGTGTATTGTTTACCTGCATAGTGTTATCAGTGTTGGTGTAAATATATATATATTTATTTATGTGTTGGTTAGAGTATTTGCACTGAGGAATGTGTAGGTTGGTGTATAAATGTATTTATGGTTTTTTTTTTTTTTTTTTTTACATGTGAGGGTGTATGTGTGGGGTATGTATGTATGTATATATATGTGAGTGTGTGTGTATATATATATATATATTATGTGGGAAGGTAAGGTAGATTATGAGAGAAAAGGTTAATAATTATTACTGTATATGTGTATGTGTGTGCCTATATA
>CAHIKZ030005455.1:1605000-1610000 GCA_903632075.3 Acanthosepion pharaonis | reverse complement strand
AGCATATATACATATATGTTTCAAAAATATATGTATTTAGGTATCAAAAACACTTTGACAAACTTTAGGGGCGGTTCCTCACACCAAAACAAGAACAAGGGCGTGTGTTGATACGTGGATCGTCTCCGACAGCCTGTAGAATGTGTTCTTCGTGGGCAGAAGTATGAGAGGATCTAGGCTTTCTTCGATCAATAGTTTGTGGTGCCACGGATTCTGTCTCAGCAACGCGACGATAAACAGCAGCAAAGTTTGGATGACTGAAACAGCCGTGCAGCATCGCGTCCATTAACATTCACGCGCCCATATGTAAAATTCATATCTACCTGCTCACGATATGAATATCATGCCATTGTTAAACTGATCACTTCTCAGTTAAGTCACTGCTATAAACGTTGAACTTTGAAGAGAGACTATCTAAAACTGTATACGAATGACAAATGTAACCTAGTCTTCAGGGCAACACAGCACCATCTACCGTAAACTTTCTTTAAACTTAATAACTCAAAACGGACTTTTGCTCTTGTTTTGATGTGAGCAACTTGCCAGGAAGTTTTTACACAATATATATATATATATATATATATATATATATATATATATATATATATTACCTATATATCAGTGTCTCTGTTTATATGGTGCCCTATATATTTTAATATTTTAATTTGTTTTACCATTATTTACATTATTCGGTCTATTGTCTTCATCTTTGTCGCCATATTTATCACAAACGTTTCGGCCGTTGTACGCTCCGGCCTTCTTCATGTGGTTGGAATTTTGAACTGAACCCTTTATTTCGCTCACTGTTCTAGTTCCACGTGCCATGTTTGATGGATGTCACTTATCAGTTATCTCCTGTTAATTTCCCTCCGAAAGTTCTCCACTGCCTTAACCGGGTATTGAACTCACACTCTTTGGGTCCTGTCACTATCGATCTAACCAACGTCTTTATCCACTGTGCCATGTGTCCTTGAGGATGAGGACAATAGTCCGAATAATGTAAATAATGTACATAATACCTCATCTCAGAAATATAGACAGACTTTGTTTAGTCTTTATTTATGCGTTGGTATATGTGTATGTGGGTATGTATATAAAAAAGTTTTTCTAGATAACTGGTATAGTAAAACTGATAGTTTTCTGATACTTTTATTTACCGAAGGTTTATATATAGACTTAATAGACGTATGTGTGTGTGATGCGGCATTCACCCTGGGCGGATTGAGCCGGCTTCTTCCTGTTATGAGAAGAAGATTCTTGGGATAAATTACAGAATTAGGTTACCCAGGCCTACTCGGATAACGTTCTTGCTTGCCGCAGGGTTCCCACAGACGCAGAGACAGGAACGACCAGAAGCCGCCGGTTACCGATGCAGACCCTCCTTGGATTTTCACCTGAGCCCTTATTAGCCGGCGTGTGTGTCAGACCTGTCCGCCTTGGGTGGCCCTACCAGGAACGAAGTTCCGGACGGCATAGCTCTGACACTACCATTTACACCCCCCACCCCCACCGACTGTGAGGTAAGGGTTGGACTTTGGACGTATAGACGTAATAGACGTATACGCGTTAATCACTCCTTGTCTCTTTTTTTTTTCTTTCTGATATTATTAATGTTTTCTTCCGCATTAGTTTTTTAAGTACAGATTAGTTTAATTTTAACCATCTATTTTTATATGTTAAATGTATGTATGTATGGGTTTTTACTTTTTATTTTTGTATGCGCATTTGTATATATATCTCGGGGCTTAAAGAATTTGACACACTCTTTATCCAGCGATGTTTCGATTAATGGAACCATTGCTGGTACTCCTTTTTAGGTATAGCAAGCAGCTGCGAGATTTGATTTTAGAAGAGGAAAAAGTTGCAAGGTCCGAGGTTTGGGAAATATCTTCGTTGTCGGAATTGGCCTATATTGTGTTTGTCTAAAAACTGCTGTACAAGCCATAATAACAGATCGAATCTGTGTGGTGTGCTGAGACGACTACACTCTACACACTTGCCTTCCAAGCATTGTTATAAACAAACGAAGTGAAGACAACGTTATAAATTGGTGTGTATGCGCGATAGAGTTCAAGGTCAATCAGTGCTAAATGGTTTCACTTTGTGTACTTTAGGTCCGTTACCATAGCTACACTCCCGATAATTTTAACTATATAGAGGTGCTGGAAATCTCTCGGCTTGAAACCCTTCAAAAGAATTGATGAAATATCTGAATATTTTCAAGGGCTTCTTGGCCAGACTGAGAACTTTTCAGCGCTCCTTCCCATTGATCAGAGACAAGCAGAGAAATAGAGAGACAGACCAACATCCGATGATATCCGCTTTTCGGATGAACAGGAGATAAGAGGCTTGTGGTAAGGATCATGAAAAGCCTAAATAGTGCGATTCGGATTAAATGACAGGGAAGTAATGGTAACAGTGGAATGGAGGTTATTGTTGATTCTGTCTCATAGCCTGAAAGATTCCATGAGGGAGCAACTGCTCTCTTTTCACGGAGATTATGCATGCAATCATCTTGGGATATTTTGGAGGGGACGAAGAAACAACAGAAACGAAAGAGGCAAGAGAAAAGAGATTATATATATATATATATATATATATATATATAATAGGCTGCTGATTTCGAAACTCGTCCCGTATTTCCAACCGAAATCAATTTAACACGTTCATTACTATCTCACCATATATCGGTGACACTTTTCAGTTTACGCCGTGACTCCAGATACTGGTGCCGGTTATATTTTCATTTTAAGTTGCTTCGCCAAATATTGGAGATATTCTATGTATATCGAAATAAATAAACGCCAAATTTTGTCTGTCCGTCCGTGTGCCTGATACACCTCTAGCTTGGGCCACACTTGTACATAGACATATTATACATTTTTGTAATCCAGATGAACCAGGATTGAAAATCTGCCCTTCATCTGGGTCTTGAACATCCAGAATTGTGATTTGTGTCTGGATGAAGAGGGAACAGTTAAAAATTCAAATTTTAAAATACCTTAAAAAAGTTATTGATTTTGAAAGATTTTAATTTATATTGAGTTTAAGTAGCACAAAAACTTTAGGAACTTAAAAAGTTTTGTTTCAAATTCAGTTTAAAATATCTCCAAAACTTTGTTAATTGAGGAAATCAATTCTATTTCTTCAAAATGCCATGCAATCAGAATTAAAGTGAGAGGTTTCATGACGTGAGGACTTGAAGTTCTGCATAGTTTGTGATTTGGAGAATTCAACTCAATTGATGTCCCACGGAGTTTGTGATTTGAAAAACTCAATTTTCGGCCTGAATTAGAATTTCGGCCCAAATCGGATTTTCAGCTCAAATCGGAGTTTCAGTTCAAATCGGTCTTTTGGCCGGAATAGGACTTAGAATCCGAATCAGGGTTAAAGTGAGGTTTTGAAGTTCCATGAGGTGAATTGAGCAGAGAAGAGCAGAAGAAACACGAAAGGAGGTACAAGTTAAGTGCCAAGCCGATGTTCAAACTCTAGAAGACGAGGAGAATCTGAAACCTCAGAAGAGGTACACGTCAGGAAAGAAGCAAATTTTACAAGACAGATAAGATCAAGAGAATCTCAAACATCAGGGGATGTGCAATCAAGGAGAGAAGCAGATTTTACAAGGAAGAGAAGGTCAAGATTATCAGAGGATGACAGACTTTATCTAGGAGGGAAATAGATGCTGCAAACCACAGAAGTGCAAGATTTTTGGAAATACCTGATGAAAGACACGCCAGATAGGTTAGTGATAATCACAATCATCCTAAGAGGTGTGCAGCTTCTTTTTAGGCTGTCCAAGCTGGCTTTTTAATACAGCTGTGACAGTGACTATTTAAATCGTCCAAAGATATCTATTGGATCAATGATCATTCAGTGTAAGCATTGTAATGCTCTCAGATTCAACGATTAACCAAATGGGTGTGCTGTAACAAAGAAAAAATACAGCCGGAAGATCTAACAGTTCCTCCGGGGCCATTGCTATCGCTTCTCGATGAGAACTCAGCAAAATAAAAAAAAATTCATCTAGCACATCAGAAGCTGCAATAACTTTTTTGCAAATGATTTGGAGCCAAAGTTGCTACGTTGCTAGCATGGAAAACAGCGCAGGAGTTAGAGGCTTTTAAGTAAGTTTCTATATAAAGTAATGTTTGGCTTCCTGCAAAATTTTGAGCAAATGTAAATTGCTCTCGGCATACCATAACTTTTTGTATTTTGCTTATCAGCAGAATACAGCGGCCACTCTTATTTTTCTTTGAGGCGGACAGGCTCTGCTAACATTTTGTTTTAGTTTGAATATTAATCATCCTCCCAACCTTCATTACGTGATACACATTTTTTATATTTTTGTAAAAAAAAAATAGAATTTTAAAAAAAATATCCATAAATTTTTACATTATGTGGTTTTAGTATTCTCCCCTGTGAGTATGTGGTATTTTGGTAAATGTAGGATTGGGTGAAGAGGGATGTGTTCTTCTGATGAATAAGTAAATTGTAATGAGTGAATCAGATAAGCTAGGTTTAGGATAGTCAGCAACGACTAGCCTCACCTCATTTCCCTTTCGGCCTTGTGCCAAAATTGTATCTAAGTATACAATAAATATACAGATTTGTAGCATGTAATAATGCATCTTTATTTATTATGAAGCAGCTAATTGTTAGAAAATAATTTATTGGGAAAATCTGAAAAGAATATTATGCATACAAGAAAATTGGTGATATATCTTCTGCGGTTATAATAAATTTTGGCGGCCATTTTGTCAAAAAATATTAGCGCGAAAAAATTCAATGATACACGTTCTCTAACAAAATATTAAAAAAATATATATTTTTTTAAATATTTTTTAGAGAACGTGGCCCTCCATGATCCTATATTGATATTGGGTTGGCAGTCAACGTGTTAAAATCTAAGCGAAGACATTTTTTTCGTCGTTAAATTCAAGCTTCGTGTATATTTTGGAGTTGACACTTCTTTTCGAAGGTGATACGCAGGGGAGCTATGA
>CAHIKZ030005455.1:1560000-1600000 GCA_903632075.3 Acanthosepion pharaonis | reverse complement strand
TCATATCTTTGTGTTGGTGAAATGCTGCAGTTTCATCATCGTATATGTTATCAGCAAAATTTATATAACTTTCGTTAATACGATACTCTCATTGAGTGTTAAAAACTGCTGCCCATCTTACTGAATTAAATGCCTTCTCATCATCAATAAAACCTATACAATATGATTTGTTATACTGTTTTATCAGTTTATCTATTGCATGCAGATCGTCAACAGTTGAACAGTCCTGCAGGACTCATCACTATCTTAGGAGGCGTGGGTATATCACAGTAAACATTTAAGGGCTTCTAGTACAGAAGATACACATCTAGTCGCTAGCAAAGTCAAAGAGGAAAGATAGAGAAGCTTTTAAATCTCGAACCACCCGTGATTATCATCATGGCTTATTTTCATCTGGGATATTTGTTTGTATGTAAGTAATTTGTATATATCCCATAATCATGATAGAACGAGATTTGCTAATGTTTTATTATTTCTTTTTTAATATGATTACTATTATTTGACTGGGATTGTGAGTTAGCTCTGTTTTATCTATGTAATGGGTACATCTTTCTGTTAATTCTTTGTGAAATTCTTTTCCTCTATCTGTCAAAAGATCTGTTACTATGCCATCTTCGATTGTTACTTTCCAGCATTGAAACTCTTTTTAATCTCAGGAATATCACTAGTACCTCCTTGGGTTTGCCTACTTCTTCTCGGTTAATCTTAACGTCTTGTCTCTTCATCTGTAAACTTCCCAGTTTCTGTCTAGAAATGAAAACAAGTAGATTCTGTTGTTTTATCATACAGGCTTCAAGCTTTTCTATTTCCTGATAGATTCTTGTACTATGTCTAAGTTCATCTTTTTCATTTTTTTTTTTTTTTTCGTGTATTCTTTTGGTTGATTATCTGGTCGCATTCCATGATACCATATATTGGTTATATCATATTTCAGTTTACGCCGTGTCTCCAGATAACGGCGACGGTTATATTTTCATTTTAAGTTGCGTTGCTAAATATTGTAGAAACTCGATGCACACTTTTATACAAGGCAAGCTCTGGCTTTCTGTGAAATTTTCGGTAAAAATGCATATGGCACTCTGCTTCTCTTAATTTTTGCTTCAATGTTTTATAAATGTATAATAGGTATAAAAAAAAACTTAAGCAAAAACAATTATCTTTTCAACTACAATATTAGTAAAATTTGCAGAATTAATTTTGTGAATATATGGTGACGAGGCCGTAATTATAAAATAATTGTAATTTACATTTAAATCACGTAATAATATTAATTTACTATAAAGCGTCTCATTGTTAGAAAATAACATATATTATATAGATCATTTAGAAACTCCGAAAAAGAATATTATGTACACAAGAAAGTAGCCGTCACTACGTGACATGATTTCTGGGGTTAGGCAAAAAAATATTTGGTAGACATTTTCTCAAAAAATATTAGCACTAAAACCTTTCATCAATACCACGTATATTATTTCACAAATTATTATTTTTTAAATTAAAAATAAATAGTGCCCCAATCCACACGTGGTCTTATGATGATTGGGGGTTGGACGTCAACGTGTTTATTTTAGATTTTAGATTTCTTTGTATTTACGATGTCTCTTCATCAGTTCTTGTGCTGACTTTGAGATTTTCCCTTTTGATATTGTTCTTTCCATTTATTTTGTCCTTTTTATCTCGGAACCACCACAGAAAACGCGATACCCAAGGTTTAAATTGAATTTTTAAAATATAAAAAAATATTTTTTGAAGCTTTTATTTTAGCTTTAATTTTAATCTAACAGATTAAATTTAATATTTCCAATAAGCAAAATACTCTTCTCTATTTCAAAAACTAATTTAAATTGACTTGAAGGAGTTTTTTTTTTCGCTAAAGTAACCGACTAGCGCCATTCTTTAGTCATCTTGCATCGCAATGTATTTATTCTTTATTAAAAAATCTTCCAAAAATAAGATATATTTTTCTGAAAATTCATTTAATGAATATTAGCTGATTTAAAATATAATTAATTTTATTTGAAACAAATATTATTTCCTTTAAGTTTGAAATATCGTAAAAATGCATTTTAATGCAGAGATAACCGTTTATTTAAACTGTTGACATGTTTTACAGCTTAGGGTTAGGGTTTTCATCTAATGTTGTACTATGGAGGCTTTAAACGTAAAATAATTGAATATAAATTGAGCGCCTTATATATATAATTTTAAGATTTTAAGATATATATACATATAATTTTAATTTAAGAATATATTCTCTTTAATGTTTCATTGAACTTTAGATACGTTCTGCCTTTAAATTACTATAATTATCGCTCTACAAAAATCGCCACGTTTATATGCATGCAAAAAAAATTCAAAATCCTTTTTAAAACATTGATGTTTGATGATTTGCACTAAGCATTTATAAGTATAGTTTTTACTTAAAATTGTATCATTTAAAAGGATGAAATTAATATAGAATTTTAAAAGATTTAGCACTTAATATATCTTTCAAATTAAAATAAAAAATAAAAACCTGTAAAAATTCATTATTCAGCGAAAAAAAATTGTTTCTTAAGAAAATAGTAGCCTTAAAATATCTTCTTTATAAAAGCAATTAAAAGCTTTTCTAATTAAATAAATGTCATAGGTTTATTGCATTTTTTATTTTACGATTCAGAGCAGATTTTCGGTGAATGTTGATCCAGCTCGACAAAACCAAAGGGATTATTAAAGTCTCCAAGGAGTTCCGCTTTAAATAATATAAATATGAAAAGTTTAAAATGTTCATTTCACAAAATTTCCTAAAATTAAGTGGCGGTAACAAATATAAAACATTTTTTGTACTAAGATTTTCTTAAGAATTTCAAAAATAATTTAATTCATTTGTGAATAAGACCAAAAAATGTTATTAGAATTCGACAATTATTTGATTTTTTTTTTTCCAAAACAATGACATTTTTTACCACAAAAAAAGACGCCGAATTTCTCATATGAATCTTTTTTACCAAAATTTCGAATATGCCAGAAAGGATTAAAAAAATAAATAAAATGTCGGTCTTTCCTCTTAATAATAACAAATATTTTGTCGATAAAACTTTGTTTTATATCAATTTGGGACCTTTTTTCATAATGGTGTCATTCCTCATACCCCTTGTCATTCGCACAAGCTGGTCAGGTAGGTGACCAGCTATTTCAGTTTGTCTCTTTTACTTGATGTGTCCTTTTTCGTCATTGTGTGTCCTAGAGATTTCAACTATCCTTAACTTTCTGGATATGCATGGGTTTTTGTTTCCATTTTTTTAAAGATTTCTTTGTTGCTTACAAACTCTATTCATACTATTCCCAGCATCCTTCTGTAGAAATACATTCCCGTTTATCTTTGAGGAAATGACCGGAATTAAATAAATTGCAGTGTTATATATGAGATATTTAGTTTCGTGTTTATTCTTTCTTTTGTAATACTTCGTTATTCTGTGACTGATTCGTATATTAACCTAATAATTATTACAAAGGTTTCAGTGGCTATAACTTTAGTGGTACTGTGGTCGTCAACAATGAGTGGCATGTTTTTTTTTTGGTTTTGTTCTTCAGTTTTAGGATTTTCTTATTCATTTTACGGCTCCTCTTGCTTTTAAAAATATATACAGAGGGCGACGGGAAAATTGTCGCCATTTTATATTTTTAATTTCGCGCATGCGCGTTGTTTGTCTTTTTTTTTATTTTGTGGACTGTCAGCTAGGCACCGTCTGTGAGAAAAAGATCACCATGACGCAATTCACTTCGGCAGAAATTTGGAAACGGCATACTGTACTGCTTTCCATTCGCGCCGGAAGCTCCAATAAGAACGTTTCAGAGTGTTTGGGTGTCAATCTGAGGACAGTGAAGAGGATTCAGAAATAATGGATTAGTCTAATGATGATTACGAGCGTGTTTAGAGTGATCACTAGTGATGGCAACGTTATGACTCCATTCATCTTTCCATAGGGCCTCAGACTCAAAACGGAGGCCTACATCAAATGCCTTGAGGGGGGTAGTCTTATTCTGGGTCAAGTAGTTGGCTGCTGGAATACCCTATGTCTGGATTCTGCACCATGCTGCACAAGCAGAAGAACCCAGTCATGGCAGTTAGACAATTTCAGCAGCCACATCACCACTTACATCTGGCCACCTAACTCCCCAGACAGCAACCCCCTTGATTATTATGTGTGGGGTGCAGTTGATCGAGTGACCAACAAAACTCCTTGTAGCATCAAAGATGAACTGAAGGCAAGTATTATGGCAGTATTCACCAACTTAAACAAGGAGATAGTCCAGAAGAGTTGCAGGAGATACTGAAGTTGTCTGGATGTCGTGGCTAAAGTCAAATATGATTTTATTGAATAAAATTACTTTTTTAGTATTTCAAAATATTTTTGTGTAATTTTGGTAAACATGTCTGTTAAAATGAGGTGCCAGTGTTATTTTCATTTTTGCACAATTTAGACGACAATTTATCCATTGCACGTTGTAGATACTTGTCATTTTATGTCTCTTTGACATTACTCTTGACATTTCAACCCAAGCCAGGAGATAATGCCACTAAGACGCAAAGGGTTACTGGGAGTGAAAGAGAACGAGAAGACTTTAGTGAGGAGAAAGGTCAATAAAAGAACAGGTTTCAGGAAGACATAAGATGGCGATTGGCGTTGCATTTAAATTTTTGAAGAGCGTAAGCGCTAGAGAAGAAAGAAACTGAAAATGAGTTCCACAGGCGAGAAATACAAGAAAAGAAACTATTAGAGTAGAACATACGGTTGCATCTTACTAGTTCAATAGTAAAACTGTGAGAGTTAGTTACCAATCTAGTGCTACGCTTAAATTCATGCAGTCGAGTCATCAAGGAGGAAAGCTCGTCAGAACAATTGCCATGAAAATATTTATAGAAAAGACAGAGTGAAGCCACGTTAGAGTGGTGGAAAAAGTGACTAATGCCGAGATGCCAGGTCAGTATCGATTACATCACAGACCCTACTTTGGATTTTGTCGAGGACCTCGAGATATATAGCAAGAACACCAGACCAGATATAGCAGCTGTATCCAATGCACGGATGAATGGTAGATTGATAAATGTAAAAATGGAACGACACAATGAACCAACTTTGCTAGCAGTAGACTTTGCCGTTGATTCAATATAATCACTTCACTTCATGTAAGGGAAAAATGTGAGCCCAACAACCCCCAAAGAACTGCTCTCCTGGGGGTTAGCAAGAGCCATGATGATGAAAGACAGTGTAGGTTCTCTATGGTGATAAAATAAAAGTGGTTTTGTTTTGGAGACGTTTAAATTTACAAGCCATTCCTTGCCCCAGTTAACAACTGATTCAATGTCCTTTTCAAGAAAAGCTGCTTGTTTTACTTTTTTGAACCTCTCGCCCTTGCTTTCGTAAAACAGGAGTAAATAGTTGGGTTATCAGCATAAATATCTAGCTGGAAATTAATAACATAAGGAAGGTCGTTGATGAAGATAAGAAATATCGCAGGTCCAGGGATAGAAAACTGGCGAACTCCCACCCACCGCCCGGTATTGATGTGAAATAAATTAGAAGCGTGTCCGTTCAACATCTTTCTATGCATTCCACCCCAAGCAAGGCGAGAGTGCCAGTAATACGCAAGGGGCTATAGAAATTGTAAGTAAGGGGAAAAGCTAGGTATGGGGGAGGATAAAAAGATGAATGAAATTGAATAAAAATGACATTCATTACACGATTTGTTAAGAATGATTAATGTAAAAGGATTAAGACAAATATTCCTTCAAAGATACTATAGCTAGTGGACAAGTTTACTATGCTAAAAACAATCAAACGCCATTGAGATATCTAAAGCCAGAGCCGGAGCCTCGCCGTTCTTATCTAAAAAAATTTGATAGTTAAATTCAATAATAACCATTATCACTTTGACGTAAAGAAACGAAATCCATATTGTTTATGTGAAAGAAGGCTGTATGAAGTGAGTTGATTAGAGTTACTTTGCCAAAATGCGGTAAAAACTTCTTTATTTTCCATGTCCTTTCAAGACATAGTGATCATGTCTCTCCACAATTTCCTTTCCTTTGTAGCTCTTAATAAACTTTGTGTTTTTGTTATCTCTCTCAAACCTTGTTCCGCCATCCATTTACTCAAGCTCATTAAGTAGGTTATGCGTTGTTTTTCTTTCTTCTACTTGCCTTCAATCTGTCCTGTGAGTATCAAATTTTCCAAGCCCTCTTTCCTCATTATGTGCCCTATAAATTTCAACTGCCTCTTCGTAATGTTAAGTATACGTTTCCTTTTTGGTTCCATTTTCTCTAAATCTTCGTCGTTGCTCACATGCTCGGTTCATGGTATTCTCAGCATCCTTCTATAGAACCACATTTGCGTTGGCAAAAGTTTCCTCTTCATCTTTGAGAAGATTGTTCAGCATCCACTATCAAATAGAGGGATAGATACCACGTAATAATTCAGAACTTTTTTTTTTTTTTTTGGTTTCCAACGAAGTTTTTCTGTCTCTTAATACTCTGCTTAGTTTTAGTAATGCATCTTTGTCTCTACAATACACCTTCGGATTTCAGTGTCACATTTTCCTTCCACTGTTAAAATACTTCCCAGATATTTAAACTTTTGTACTGGTCAGATTTTGGTCTCTCCAATTTATAATTTGTATGCTTGGCCATTCGTTTTTCTAACAGCCATACATTCTGTCTTCTTGCAATGTATTCTTCTTGTATTCCTTCAATACCTTCTGTAAAAGAATTTGTAGCTTTCTTTGTTTGTCTGCTATTAACACTGTGTCCTCTGCATATCTTATGCTGTTAAGATCATGGCCGCCAATAATGAATCCTGGTAGGACTCTTAATTTGCTTAGAATTGCTTCACTGTATAGGCTGAATAAGTCCGGTGAGAAGACACATCCTTGTCTTACACCGCTTTCTATTTTTGTATATCTGCTGAAGTCATTTTTATCCACATGTAGGCGGTTTGAAAACAGGAACTACATACCTCTTTCTTGTCCCAGGTGTTCCTAAATAAGATTTTCTTTATTTTCATTTTTTTACTTTTACAATGAAGTCGGCCATGAAATTATATTCGTCTTCAACGCACTTGATATTGTGGTCAAGCCCGTTAGTTTTCCCATTTGAACAGGTTTTCATTGTCATGTCAAAACACAAGACTTTAAACACGAGACTTTACACAATTATTAAAGTCTTTCATAATTTTTTCTATTGAAATTGCTTTAAATTGAAATTCTCACGGGAAACAGAGCCTAAATGTCTTAGAATATGACAACCTGCTATATTTTAAATGCTGATTAAATAAATCTATATTTACAGGTTTAATATATCACCTTCCGATTTTTTTCTATGTCAATATCTCTCTCTCTCTCTCTCTCTCTCGCAATCGCACACTATCTCTCGCTGTCACACAATATCTTACGCAAACATTAATGTTGTTTTTTTCGATTGAAAGTGCTTTAAATTTAATCTAATTCTAACGACCAACAAATCCATAACGATTTGGAATCTGTCGACTTGTTTCCTATTGAAAATTGAGCAAAACTGTACTAAAGTTGTACCACACACTTTCTAATTTCACCCCACGTCAGTCTCCCACAGACTCTATCTATCTTTCTCTTCGTCTCTCTCCCACAAACACACACACACTCTCTCTCTCTCTCTCTCTCTTCCTTCAGTCTTTCTCTCACATACACACTCTCTCCTTTCGCCCTTTATTTACCATGTTTTACCCGAATATTAAAATGTCCTCAAATCGTTCCATTGAAAATTCTGTAAAATGCCCCAGGTGTTACGTAAGTGGTTATGGCTCCGTTGCACGTGAGAATTTGTTTGAATTTAAGGCACTTTTAATAGAAGAGATGCATGTAAAGTTTTTTTTATAGTTGTGTAAATAATGTTTGTATATATATATATATATATATATATATATATATATGCATTTTAAGATATTTTATATTTATATAATTCTTTTATAGATACAAATATTTAAGTTTAAGTGCTCTGTTTATAATAAACAGTATAAAACAACATCTACCGGCCTGAATGACCGAGAAATTTTGGCAGAAAATATTTGTCCTCCGACAGGATTCGAACCTGTATCCTATACGGAACCGTCATTTAGCTTGACGTGCCTTAACCGATTCGGAGGACGAATATTTTCTGTGAAAATTTCTCGGACATTCCGGCCGGTAAATGGTATTTAATACTGTTTATTATAAATAGAGCATTTACTTAAATACTTGTATCTATAAAAAGAATGTATAAATATAAAAATGTCTTAAAATAATTGTCGGACTTTGTCCATTTCATAAAATATATATGTGTGTGTCCGTGTGTGTATGTGCGTGTGTATTTAGGCAGCATATCTTCATTCAAGCATGTTTGGTTGAATAATCTAGACACACTGACAGGATTCAAATAAAATTAAATAGACATATATATATATATATATATATATATATATATATATATATATATATATGTTTGGCTGGATAATATAGACATGCTATGTCTATTTAATTATATATATATATATATATATATATATATATATATATATATATATGACGCGTTCTGCGGAGGAGGGCGTATTCAACATTTGATCATTTTGCGGCAATACTAGCTTTAATGTTTTAGGCAGTTTTGATCAACATTTCTTTTCATGCTGTAAGGAATTGTAAATATAGGATTACCTTACACTTAAGTAAATTAATAATAATAATATTTATTACAAATTTATTACAGGAAATATTAAGTTTTACGGAAATATTGATGACAATTATGTATTTAGTTACATAACAAATATTTGTTAAGTATTTTTCATTTTCTGTTTTTAGAATTTTAGAATTCTGTAATGCTAAGTTTCCTAAGTTGAAAAAACTGGAGCTATTTCGTTTACGCTTTGTTACCTCTCTTTTCCATTGTTGTTTTTAGATCGCTTTCTTCCTGTCATTTTGATGGGCAAAATTCTAAAATTTAAAATGATCATATTCGATTTAAAAAAATAATGCTTGTAAAAGGGAATATGTTTAATTAATATCCGGCCAAAAATATAATGCTTTTGACAAAAAAATCTTAATAATTTCATTATAATTATGTAACAATAATGTAATTCCGAGGACAAATCTACGGTTTATGTTACCTCATCTCATTGCATGGTTACGGACTATAAACCTAAATTGAGCTTGAAATATTGTGGAATTGGCTCTAATTCTTTGTAAAATATGATATAATGAATAATTTGCAGTGAAAAAAGCAATTTTTGATTTTTTGTTGAATACATCCTTCCTCCACCGAACACGTCATATGTACAGAGAGAGAGAGAGAGAGAGAGAGAGAGAGAGAGAGAGAAAGAGAGAGAGTGAGAGTGAGTGAGTGAGTGAGTGAGTATTTTAAATATTGCATAAATATTTATAACTTAAATATATCATATTCTTACTGCTTTCTTTCTATGTCTCTTTCTTTCTCTCTCTCTCTCTCTCTCTCTCTCTCTCTCACACACACACACACACACACACATACAAGCATACGTCTCTTTTTCTCTTTGTGTGTTTAATCATATTCCATTTTAGACATTTCATCAGAATTGGCAAGTGGGTTTGCCGCCATTTTCTTTTCTACTCCTTATATTCAATGAGCCATGTGAGTGTTATTTTCTCCAAACATTCTCTACTCATATTGGGTCATTAAAATTTCAACTTTCTTTTCTGATTATTGACAAAATTGTTTTTGACAATTTCTATTCTTTTTTAAAACACCCCTATTTATCTGTTAATATGTCTAACGAACTCTCTACAGTCGGCGACAAAAAAACATATCACCGTCGCTTCATCTGTCAAGGAGGGAAACAGCCATTACATAACAGTGCACCACTATCTTCTTTGTTTCCAACGACTTTTTTCCTGTATGTTGAAACTTACTTTAGTCAGTTTCTGAAATGTATATATTTCCTTTTATAACATCAGACAATTTTAGGCTAGCCTAGTGAGGCTTTGCCAAATGCTCAATTTTAATACGTATCCCATGCTAGAATAGAAATATATTAAATCAAAAAGAACCTGGAAACTCGAGCCATGTTTTTTAAATATCTTCGTCAGATCGAGGCTCTCATATTATGCAATGTCTTCCTGATTTACTCTTTTCAGTTCACGCTGATTATTAATGTTTCTGTTTTTAATTCTTTCCCACCCAATAACCGCTTGTGTCGTAATGGATTTGCTACCTTGCATCGATTAAAAAAATTAAGCTAGCAGATATATAAAAACATTTTCTCAGATTAATGATTAAAAATGGCTTCAACCGTCGAATGAATCTGTCATACTTAAAGAAGTTACTGAGTGTTATAGAATATGAAAAAAACACAACGAAAAAGAGAGAACAATAAAAGAAGAGAAATGAAGAAGACAGAAGATAACAACATTGCATTTAAATCTTTGAAGTTCAAAATTGCTAGAAAATATTTCTATAAGTGAGAAATGCAATAGAAGAATCTGTTATCATAGAACGCGCCGTTATATCTAAACATTTAATTGTTAATTGGTATTCGGATCGGTCGAGATTCAATCTGACAAAACTAAATTGTTTAAGTAAAAGAAAACCTTATAAAACCAGTGAATAGCCAAGACTGATAGTATTCACTACTATAAATCCGGGTAATAAATAATAATAATAATAATAATAATGGATTATCACCGAATGTGGTCTGAAGGACACTTGGCTTACGAGAAGCTGACTATTTCCCTCCACATATTTGAGTTGAAAACCGTAGAAGTATTCATTCATGCGTAGCATGTTTTGGCCTAGTTGACCTGGCGAAGCCTATCCCTCTCTATTTCAAACAACAGTCGATGTCCTTCAGCATGGAGGTCCGCCTCGATAATGGACACGTTGCAGTTGATTCCCTCGAGGGAATTCTTCCCCACCCACTGGTCGTTGATTTCAGTCTCGGAATCCCTCCGCCTAGCCATACCATGCCATCCTGACACTGGCTGCATGCACAGCTATGGAACTCAGCCTAACCTAGACTGATGTTAACCCTAAAAGAGGGTTCATCTATCCTTTTTAAAGCTTTTCGTTTTTAATTCCGCTGATTGTCTACCGACTCTAATCACCAGGTGGAGGTGGGGAAGCAATTCAGTAGCCAATGATAGACAGCCATGCGGTATTACTAAGTTACATAGTATCTGTAGCGATCGTTACATTTGACACGTATAAGCATTCATTTTTTAAACCAGAACTATTTTTCTGGTGAAAGAGTAAATTACTAAAGTTTCATTTCCATAATTTGTTATTGCTGCGCGTGTAAAATTATGATGAATCAAAATGGAAACCAGGACAAAAGAATTCTTGACTCTGGAACTCTGTAAAATATTTATGACAGGAGAGTTCCATGAACATTTATATTAAATTATTAATTAATTGCTCCTTCTATCTAATCGACTATCAGCAAATTTCTACCTGAGCACAATCTCCCATCATGTTACGCAAACTGACTGAGTTTCCTTAGCTTTGTCGCATTGATTACCAGCACAAGAGCTTTTCTTAGGACAAGCGACGTTTGTACAAAGACTTGCTTTTTTAAAAATATATTATTATACTTGTATGCAATTTTTAAATATAACTTGAAGTCAGGCATACTGTTGAAATATTGTGAAATAATTGTTAAATAATGTATATTTGTTTTCTTTTCTTAAATCATGCTCTTCTCTAAGTGTTCAAAACATCATCATCATCGACAACAACAACAACAACAATAATAATATTAATAATAATAATAATGTCATTTGACTAAATAATATTCTCATAGAGTTTTAGAGTCAGATCTGGTAGAAGTGATCGACTGAGGTAGTGTTTACCCTGTAGCGGACCGTGGCGGTGATGAGTATGTATTTATAACCAGGGGAGAGAGACCCCTGGTGAAGGGTTAAGGATCTGAGGAGGAGCTAACTCCGACAACCCTTTAGCTAAAATTAAATTAGAATACGAAATGTCTCAGCTTCATATATAAGCTGCAGAGCGATTTTTGAGCCCATGTTTTTCGGAGGGGGTAAGTTTTTCGGATGGGATATTTATTTCCACTCAATTTATTAGAAAGTAGTCACTTTGTCCACACTTCATAAACAAATTAAATTAATAAAATTATATTTTAAGCCAAGCAGTAAGTCTTTATTAATTGCAGCGCCTTTTCAACAAAGCCATCACAATTCTGATCGTATGCTTATGGTAAAAATTAAGCACCAAAATGACCAGAATTATGTTGTAAGTAGAAGATATCTAGCAGTGTGTCTGTCTCCCAATCTTTCGACCTCGGCCTTTTCATTATTAAAATTGCCATTTCTATACCCCCCCCACTCTCTCTCTCTCTCTATTTGTTTGTCTTTCTATCTATCGCTCTGCTTGTCTCTCGCCCCATATCCACTGAATAAATCTCTTTGTTGAGATTTTATTACTCGAACGGTGATGACAAGTGTGCCTACGATCGACATCCATTGCAAATGGCGTCATATTAACAACTGTTGCGAAACAGAAACTATGAATATAAAATCAAGGAAGTCACAGAGCTGAGGTGGAGGCTAAAGTAAATGGCAATACTAAAACTGTAGACATGCATAACATTTCATATCAAACAATTATGTTTGCGCAAAATACAAAAGAAAAACAAAGAAATATTTCATTAGAAACACAGAAACGATTACTGAACTCTTATGTAATGATCGGTCCTCTTATAGGATTGAATGTTGGATAATCTCTTCACAGATAAAGATGAGACTTGACGTAACAGAAATGTGGTTCTACAGAAGGATTCTGCTGGACTCGAAAAACCTGCTTTACTAAAAAAATTATTTTGAAGAAGAGATTTTTTAAATTTCAAGCGACAGCAGTACCGTTTGCTCAGTCAATGAATGCCAAATATTTCCTTTTGGGGAAACGGCTAATAACAACATTATCATCTCTGGTTAAAGATATGAAAACTTATATGTTCCATTCTTCAGGAGAAAAAAAAGGTGAAGTCATTGGGAAGAAGTAACAGTGTGCAGTAAAGGTTTTCTTGATTGAAAAAGAAAACTGATGATTGAGAAAAATGAATTAAAATAAAAATAAGAGGCAATGATGTCCGTCTCATTAAAAATCGGCTGTCAACAACTGAAGATACAAATTTGCTTGAAATAACAGCTTAAAATGAAACACTTCGGTTTGCTTAGCGAAACCGTTGGTGTCGCTATTCTGATGGTGTCACGTGTCTTACTAATCAAAATGACTCTGACAGATAGTCAAGAAAAAGAAATCTTATGTCAATATGAACGCAATGGTTGCAAATGAATAATAAAAAGAGTGCAAATAAGTGACTGAGTGTTTGTTTACGCAGGAATATCTTTATTATATGTCAGCAGAATATGTATTGACAGATCTGCACCGAGAAATGAATGAGCTAAACTGTATGAGTTATGCACACACTAACCTAACGTCAACATTTTCTATATAATATATTTCTTTTTTGCTTTTATTCTTGCTTTTTTTTTCTTTCTTTGTCTCGTTCCACGCTGACACAGAATAGGCAAGCCGAGTTCAAATTCCATCTGGAACAGTTGGTTAATTGATTGTTTTTTTTTAACGGCTTATCAACCTTTTGCATATTCTCTAAAGCCAGAAAATATTTTTAGAGTTTATGAATTTTTTTAAGATAATAATAATTTACTAATACGAGTCCTACTATTTAACCGATAGCTGGAGAATAAGTAGATTAATATCATTCCCAAGTGAATATATGTTCGTAAGGGAATATAACGAATTCAACTGGAATTGGAACTCTGCTCTCCGATTTCCAATTCAGAGCTGTTATCCATTCCACCATCCGCATATCCTAGCTTACAACATCTGGGATTTTCAAAATGTCATCCATCTAGATACTGACAAAGCTCAACGTTGCTTAACTCCGGTGATCGTACGGAAACCGGTGTTTCAAAGTGATATGACCGTAAGCCAGAACAGTTTGTGTTCTCTTCGCCCTCATGTGCTTGTGAAAGGCATAAACCCATCTCGTCTATTATATGGGTTAAATAGTAAAATCGAGAAGTATCTGTTGCTTTGATGAAACAATCAGTCTAGTGAAATTAAAACCCTGAATTCTAAATCTCTTGCTAACATTTTTCATCAACAATGTTTCTGATGTAATCAGTTCTCGACTCGGAATCGATGCTGATTACTCAAAGATTTAATCCTGTCTAAATTTTTTTAATCGATGCAAGGCAGCAAATCCATTACGACACAAGTGGTTATTGGGCTGGAAAAAATTAAGAACAGAAATATTAATAATCAGCGGGAACTGAAAAGAGTAACCAGGAAGACAGTAGATAGCGATTGACACTACATTTAAATTTTCACAGATTACTTGGAAAGCATGGAGGCGGAAGGGTGTTCCATAATCAAGAAGTGTCAGAAAAGATACTGTTAGCATAGAAGTTACGGCTACATCTAGCCACCTTAACTGTAAACTGATGAAATCTCGACATCAGTCCAATACTGAGCTTAAATTCAAGTCTACGTATCATAACAAAAAGTTCATCTGAACAATTACCATTTATAGAAAAGACACAGAGATGCCAGATCAAGACCGATAATATTGCTGATTCTTTGGATTTTCCCAATGAGCTCAAGGTAAATAGTAGAAGTACCAGACCATATGTGGCAACAATATTCTAAGCATGGGTGAACGGTAGACCTACAGATACGTATGATAGATTCTGGAGAAAAAAATTGTTTCACACCACATAATGAACCAAATTTCTTCGCATTTCACCTAGCAATGAATTCAATAGAGTCTTTCTATTTCATGTCAGCTGAGAATGTTAGCCAGAGAAGACGCAATGAGTCATTTTCCTCGAGGTTATCATATTACACCAGTCGACATTTTTTCGACCCAAATGTTGTTGGGCAATGGCCACATGTTTCTGGGTTATGTTTTCACGCTGAATCTGAAAATCAAGTTCATTTTTCCCATGACATCACGTTTTCTCAGTTCAGATAATTTCTATTTTTCGTAAAATAGGTCAAAATGCCTAATTCTAACGAATCTTAATTCTTATGGTAATGTTTGAGTAGGCTTATGGGGAGTTCTAACACAATAAAATATCTGTAGAAATTATCCTAACGTTAAATGTTTGGACTTAACAACTTTAACAAAATATGGCAATAAGAATCATAAATATGAATGTTTGTCGATATTTTAAGAAATGGATAAAAATTCAAAATGGAATAGTTAATTATTTATGGAGTATTGACAGGACGTAATGGTTGTGCGAACTAATGAAGGAATAGCAAAGCAGAATTATAATATTAATAGGATAGCCGGTCATTTTATTGAAATAATTTGGGATACATAAAAAATGAAAAATAAATACATACAGAAAAGAAAAAAAATTGAATGAAGGAACAAAAAGGAGTTAAAATTAGTTCAAATGTAATTACCATAAAAATATTGAATGATTATTTTGTACGTGTTTTCAACCTTTTTTGTGGGTTATTTAAAGCCGAAGTTTTGATTGTAAGGATAATTCTATTTTTTTTTTTTTTTTTTGCTTTAACAATATTATCGGAGATAATAATTTTTTCCCTATACATGTCCTATTATTTAACTCATTTATTCGGGGCGAAGAGATAGATTGATACATCGGTTTGCTTAGCGGAAGCGTTGATGTCTCTATTCCGATGGCGTCACGTGTCTGAATGATCAAAATGACGCTGACAGATAGTCAAGAAAAACAAATCCTATGTCAATATGATCGGAATGGTTGTAAATGAATAAATAACGGGAATGCAAATAAGTAACCATGTGTTTGTTTGCGTACGAATAGATTTATTCATGTCAGGACATTTGTACATAAGTAGATGTAATGCACTCGACTGAAATTCGAACTCAGCTATCCGATTTCGCATTGTGAGTCATATGACTCAATATATATATATATATATATATATATATATATATATATATATATATATATATATATATATATATATATATATATATATGAGACAATCTGGATAATTTTTTTTTTTAGATGTTTCCATAATGATACATCTTTTTCATACAAATAATTTTATTTTATTTCAGTTCTAAAATCGACATAAACGAGATAAAACGTGAAGCACGCCCGAAGTCTATTTCTAATTTTAAGTGTGTATGGCTGGTGTAATGTGCCATACATTACACCAGCCACACACACTTAAAAGTTAAAATAGAAAAGTCTTCGGACATGAATCACGTTTTATCTCGTTTATGTCGATTTTAGAATTGAAATAAAATTAGTTGGATGAAAAAGCCAGATCATTATGGAAACATCTCAAAATAAAAATATCCATACACACACACACACACATATATATATATATATATATATATATATATATATATATATAACTTCATCATTTCAGCATAATTCAAAGAGAAAAAGCGTCTTTGAGTAAGAATTTTCTGCTTTATCTCATCAGTCTCACTTCCGTTTCGAATACTATTATACATCCTACCAACACAGACACACACACATATATATATATATATATATATATATATATATATATATATATATATATATATATATACATTATTCAATGAAATATATAAATATATATATATATATATATATGTATATATGTATATATATATATATATATATATATATATATATATATATATATATATATATATATATATATATATATATATATATATATATATATATATCGTTGAATAATGTAGATATATTATGTCTATTTATTTACATAATAATCCTTTCCAGTTTGCTAATCAATCTCTTGATGTTACGACGAAATTAGATCAAAGAAACTTCCGTAATTTTTTCCTATCCAAGTACTTTCGATCTTCTCCATGATTATCCTCTTTTAATTACAAATACCAACTTATTGTAGTGATTTTCCAAGCGTAGCTTAGATGTGGCACAAGGCCGAATGTATGGGGCACTCATTGAGGATCGAACTCACTACTTAGTCGTAATTGTTCTAGCGGTACAAGCTTGCCAACCATTACATCGCAACTTATTGTAACTTTTCATTTCGTTGTGATGGTGATTTTTTTTTCTTAAAAAAGTACACGAGTGAATCCGCTCTGTTATCATTATTTTAAAATAATGAAATGCAGTTACATTATGTTTGTTTTTACCCGTTGAGGATAATCTTGGAGGAGATTGAATGTACTTGGGTAGGAAAAAACTACGAATTATTGGATGTACCTAGACATTTAAGAGATGAATACGTCAATTCCTAGGCTGAAAGATATTTATTATTGTTTTTTATCATTTTTATAATTATGGCTTCTGATAAAGAAATATGCGTATATGTTGATTATCATAGATATACACTGAGAAAATATTTGGTAATATAATGAAAACGTAACGGATATGTTTTCTTAATATAGATGTAACGTAATATAAGGTAATATAAGACAAATATAAAATATAGTTGATCATATAAAGTAAATGTGACGTATATTAGCAATCATAGCGTATTTATATACATCTGGTAATGAAAACATTACGTACATCTGGTAATATAATGTTAATGCAATGTGTACCAGATAACATGTTGCAAATGTAACGTATTTAAGCAAATGCAAATATGGCGGATATCAATTAATATCATGTAAATAATCAGCTTTTCAGAGTGAGGAAGAAATACCTCACATATATGCCTCCCAAAAATACCCCGCTACGTATTGGTAATACATTAGTAACTATGGTGTCTTCATCTAGCTGATGTCTTACCATTATATGGGAGGTATTTCTGGGAGTTATATGAGGGAGGTATTCTGTCGCAAAGTATATAATACAAATGTAGTGGACATTAGTTAATAAAATGCAGATGTTGTGTACATCTGATAATATAAAAATATAAAGGTGATCATATAATGAAATTGTAACGTATATATTTTCATAATAAAATGTAATTTAACTGGTAACATATAATGATACCCTAACCTATACGAGGTTTGATCAAAATGTATTGGGACTGGTGCTTAAATACGCTGAGTGAAGCCGCCTGTCACATATTAACCTTGAACTCTGTCGCACATTCACACTACTCTATATGTTCTTCCCTTGTTTATAGCAGTGTTTAGAACGACAGTGTGTACATTGTGGGCGTCTTACCACACCACAGAGGTTTCATCAGTGACCATGAATTGTGCTGCAGTTTTGAGTCAAGGACAACATTCCACAGGTTCTACAAACGCTATATTATCAATAGTTTGCGATTTGCGACTTTTTCGTCTTTAAAAATCAAATCCCACTTGAATGGATTAAGATTCCAAGATTTCGAGGCAATCCAAGAGAATGCGTCGAAGCAGCTGTTTGCCATCCATAAAAAGGAGTTTCAGGAATGCTTTCATCAATCGTAATGAAGTTTTGTAATGTGTGCGGCTTCAGAAGGGAACTACTTCGAAGGAGATTAAATGTCGAATTGATATGTGTTGTAGTTTTCTTTTTATAGCAGCAGTCCCGATATTTTTGATCACAACTCTTATTTAGTGATATAAAACAAATGAGCTTTTTTTTTTATTTGACTGAATTTGCTCTTATCCTACTCGTCTTTGTTATCTTGCCTTATTTGCCGTCTTCGAACAAAAGTCCTTTTCATTCACCCAGCTTTTCAGAATCTCACTTTCATTATATATACTCTCTCTCTCTCTTTCTAGCTCTCTCTATTTCTCTTTCTCTCTCACTCTCTTTCTGCCTCTCTTTCACAAAAGACGAATTAATATTTTTACAGCCGTACAGACATCGAATTAATTTTTAAAAAATCATTTCACCCCCCAGCAATGTCATAATGCCACTAAAACGTAATGAGTTACTGGGATTTGAAAGAAAAGGAGAAGACTTCAGCAGGAACCGGAAGCTCCTGTTCAAAAACGGAGAAGGAGTGTGAACTGTGCGATAGAAGGCGAACATATCTAATCCTATTGAAAAAAAATAAAATAATAAAATTAAAAAAGAAATAAGTTAGTAAATAAACTTTTGGAGTGTATTTATGTTCCGGAAGAACAGACAATCCGAAGCTAAGTTCGCGCATGTGCACTCGCGTCTTGCATGCAAACTTTGTTCGCATTAGACCAAATGCAAGAAAAGGAGCGCTTGAAGTTCCAGTCTAGAATTTTCGATTAAATACTTTGACCTTTTGACCTTTTGACATTTAGCTTGTTGCTTGCATTCAGATCGTTATATTCTACGACCGCTTTTAAATAAGAAACATAGATTGAAAAGAAAAACGAGTGACACAGCATATCAGTTTAAGTCTCACTGAAGGCGGTGTATTTTTTAGGGGGAGGGAAGGTGGCGACCACTTTCTAAACAATATTTATAAATTATTTACGTAGAAATATCACGTATAACTTACATTTGCTTAATCTTTTTTCAACATCAACAGAAATCTTTAACATACACACAGTGAGCGAAAAAGACAGCGGTAGTCAAGAGAGGGCGAGAGAGGGGGGAGATGTAGGAAGAGGGGGAGAGATAGACAGGGACAAGAGAACAAAAGGAATAATAATAGTAATAATAATAATAATAATAATAAAATATACCGAGATGGAAAGAAAAGAGAGGCAAAAAAATGAAATTGTCTAAACTTAGAAAAGCCCTGTCATTTCGGAACCAGATCCAATTCATCTTGTGTTAAACTAAAATTCAGGAAATTTCTTACTTGGTGAGTAAAATAGGGCGGTTGTGATCTCAGTGAGGAAGTGCAGACACCCCGGGTGCTTTTCTCTGCTTTTGTTAAACAAGCCATTCATGGAAAATAGTCACGTAATAATTTAGTGAATACTTGAGATAATGCCACGTGAAAGAGAATGAAAAGATTTTAGAAAGAACTGGAAACCCAGTTCTAAACAAGGATCAACCTCTACTCCTGTTCAAAAGACCAAGAAGGAATGTGAACCGAAAGATAAGCCAACCTATCTATTCGTATTATTTTTTAAAGCAAAAGTTATTTCCTGTACACATCTAAAAATTGCCACCATTGTATCATTAATAGTCTTTACCGCTCTCTCTCTCTCTCTCTCTCTCACACACACACACACACACACACACACACGCTATATATATATATATAATGAATATTGATGCCAACACTCAGAGGCGACATCCTGTTTTATGCTAGACGCAATCGTCAGGCCGCGAGTGTTGGAATTTTTCTCGATTATTTATATATATAGGTTAGTGGGTAATCAATTCTGGCGTTTATTTTGGCGGGAGTGGCTTGTTTATTTATTTGGGTTAATTTATTTTACTTGTTTTTATTTTTATTTTTTTATTTTTATATATTTGTTTATTCTTTTCAGTTTTCGATGTTTTATTAACGTAGGAAAAAATTGTGTGGGGGCATTCGCTTAGGTCGCTTATTTAATAGTTTGTTTTGGTCTGGGAAGATAATTGAAGCTATTTATTCGCCCAGTTTTTAAATTGATTACTGTATTTTATTCTGTTATTTTGGCGGGGGCAGTTTTAATTTATTTATTTGGGTTGATTATTTTACATGTTTTTTATGCATTTATATTTATTTATTCGTCTATTCTAACAGGATTGGTTTGCTAATTTGTTTATTATTAGTTTGTGTTCATTTATTTTACCATTTTTTTATATTATTTTGTTTATTTTTATTTATTCATTTCAGTTTTTTTTAAGTAACGTAGTAAAAATTTGTTTTCATGTCTGCATTTTGAGATGAGCTCGGATCGTTTATTCAGTAATTTATTTTGGTCTAAGAAGGTAATAATAGCTATTTTTTCTTCCAAGAAAAGTTTGCAGGTTTTTGATTGATTGTTGTAGGCTGATGATCTTTTCCTTAATTTCCATGATATTTTTGGTGCGTTTTGTGTTTTGTTTTTAATTTCCCATATATACTTAGAAATCATTGTGCTGTTCTCGTATTTACTATTTGTGAAAGATGTTTTGTGTGCATATTTTCTTTATTTTCAGGGTCCTTCAGTTACTCTTATGTATACTTTTTCTTCATTATCTGGTGATTTTACCGTGGCTTAGTATATTACGTTGTTTTTTAAGCAATTACCGTTTAAGGGACATTCATTTTTATTCTACAGTTACACGTGGGTTTAATTTGTTCCTGTGGTTTGTTGATAGTTTTCCTGTTGTGCTTTTAAATTATTTGTGCCATGTTCTCGGTGCAATGTAGCCGATTTTTACAGTATTGGTATTGAATATTTTGTGCAGAGTGCTTGATTCCGGGAAGTGTTTGAAGAATATTTTACCTACGTTTGTTTTTACGTTTTTGCTGTACGGTGCGTTGGCCTTTTTTGTGCTCTGTGGTAAGTATGTGAGTGTTGCCAGAAATCCGCTATCTTTTAGGTCAGTTTCGTAGTCTTTCTTAGCTTCTTTTAAATATGGTTTTAGGGTTGTTTTCGTAGTCTTTCTTAGCTTCGTTAAATATCCCGTCAAAATAACTGGCTGAATGAATTACCCACAATGCACCACTGATTTGTATACATGTCGAGAAAAAATCCAGTGCTGACTTCAATGTTCACTTTTATATTATATTTACATATGCCCTATCTCTGATATTGAGAAACTTATCCCATAAATATACCACATCTTAAAACTATATATATATATATATATATATATATATATATATATATATATATTCTTTTTATGTTTATAGGTTCTTTTTCTAGATACAAATATTTAAGTAAATATATTAACAACATTTTCCGAGAAATTTTCATAGAAAATCCTACACGGAACCGTCATATAACGTGATATGCTTTCACCGATTGAGCCACAGAGAAGCGTTTCGGAGGACGCATATTTTCTATGAAAATTCTTCGGACATTCAGGCCAGGAAATATTGTTAATACTGTTTATTATAAACAGACCATTTACTTTAATATTTGTATCTATAAAAAGAACGTATGGACATAAAAAATGTCTTTTAAATAATTGTTGGACTTTGTCCAATTTCATAATATATATATATATATATATATATATATATATAGTAAAGGTTATAAATCCGTTGGTATATAATCTAAGGGGAACTTAGTAATATAAAATATTAAAACTGATCCACAAAAAGACCTCAATGTATTTATTATTACAGAGTAAAAAAATAATACACATAAAATCCAAAATCACCTTCTTGACATATAATCCAAGTGGATCAGTTTTAATATTTGGATTCAATACCAATGGATTTATTACATATGAGTTGATTCGTGATTTTATTATGTATTAATATATATAGCCATTATGCTTGATCTCAAAGCCGCTGAAATTGTTTCGCAGATTTTAGGAAGTGCAAGAAAATTAAATATTATCTGACCATACATCCTAAAATTGTTTTGTTTTAGGGATGGTGGCTTATGCAGGTGTCAGGGTTGATAGCAGACACAAATAAAATTACAAGAACTTCCACAGAAGGTGACGATGGAAAGCGAAAAGAAGACAGAATCTATAGTTGTCAGCAAAAGGGGAAGCTCCTGGATCAAATTACAAATTGGAGATGCCAAAATCAAGCTAGTATAAACATTTAAATATCTAAGAAATATTTTAACAGAGGACGGAAAATTCAACGCCTAAATTCAAAGGCGTATTGAAAGATTTCTTCGAAAAAGAACGAAAAGATTTAGAAATAGGAAAATGCCTTTTGGATACAAAAAAAAAGCACTGCACTCTAATGTAATATCGGTATTCCAATATGGAAGTGGATACTGAAAAATCTCCTCAACAGATGAAAAATAGACTTGAGGTTTCTACAGAAGGATGCTGAGAATAACATGGGAACAAAGGCCAAGTTTTAGAAAAAATGGACACAAAAAGAACACTTATACGTAGCATCCGAAAGTGAGAGTTGAAATTTCTTGGGTACATAATGAGGAAAGATGATTTGGCAAATTTGACACGCACGGGACATACTGAAGGCAAGATAGACAGAGGAAAACAGCACACCACCTACATAACAAGATTATGTAAATAGTTGAAAGAACAGAGATTAGAAGATACAGCAAAAAAAAATTTACTAAGGGCTACAAAGAACAGGAAATTGTAGAGAGCCATGATCGGCCACGTCCAGAAGACGAAGAAGAAGAAAGAGAAGATTCGTTCATAGAATTAATATTGAAAAGTGAGCGACAATCTATTTTCGATTATGATACTATAAAATACCTGATAGCAGAGAACTTGGCCACCAGCACTCGACAATCTCTAGAAGAGCAAAGGTCATCGAAAAAGATACCGTACGTACAATATGTTTGCTCTATAAAAGGCCCTAAGGTCACTCAGCGTAAGGTGTTACTTAAGGTGGTTGTTGTGTGAGGGGTTTGAATAAGGAGTGCAGTTTATGCGAATAGGTGGGAAAGATAACGGTTATATCTAGATTTCAAAAGATTTAGATTGCTGTGATCGGGAAAGCACCATTTTGTGATTCTGTTCCACAAAGCAACAATTCTTGATAAGAAGCTATGCGGGTGGAACTTCCTTCTTACTAATGGAATACAAATGGAATACAAAAGGAATGCGGGTGATTGGTCTCTGTGTACGTGGCGGGTCTTAGTTCTGAAGGCTTGAACTCGTGAAATGAGAGCACGTCAGAAATTTCGCGATAGAAATAAGGATAGAGTAACGAGAGGCTTTCGACTTTTCGTCTATGGTAAAAGGGTTTTAAGGTGAAAATCAGTTCAAAACCTTCACAAGGCCGCGTAAAACGCTTTTGGACTTTATGAAGACTAGAAAGTGAACACTGGGCAGCAACTGCCCATATATAGCAGCAGCACTCCATTTTCTGCCTGATATGGTTCTTGTAAAGATAGAGCATAGCAGAAAGAGTCAGATACTTACTGGGTGGTAGAGGGAACTGACTATTTCTTGTAGCCTCGCCCTTATCAAAACCTTTGTCGGTGCTTTATCGATAGAGCGTATATATGAGCTATATAAGGGGCCTCCTTGAAAAAACACCCGTTCATTGCGATAGACCGACATTCGGCGGCTGCTCAGTGGTGATGCTACATTACAATTATTGTTACGGTTTTTTGGGTATATACCGCTTATAACTAGTGAGCGAGTCAGAATGACTTATTTCCCTTTATAGTCGACCAATGGAAGGTTGACCAATCAGAAGCCGCCCAACACTGTATTCGTCGTGTATAAAGGCGGCCATCTTGTTTCCTATACCGGAAGGACCAAAGGCGACCAGGAGAAGGATGAACTACACTCTGCTGTGATATCCACTGCGAACCTGCACTACGCTTTCTTACTGTCTCCGAAATATTCACTGCCAACCTCTGGATTCTATACTCGAGGACGACCGTCATGAAAATGTCTAACGAAGGAGAGATCGGCAGCCAGAGTCTAGTCATCTACATTTTTAAAGGTGCATCATTTGCATAGGAATTCACAAGAGACTGGAGTATGTTCTTAAGCAGATCATTAATATGAGACAGAAAAAAGAGAGTTGTACCGAGAAGCGGTCTTTGGAGGACGCCTGCATTGATCCGATGGACCTCGGAGGACTGGTCATTAATAGTTACCTTCATTGGACATACGTTTTAGTAAGGACTTGATAATTAAGAAAACACTCCCGGTGATTCCTTAGCTGGAGAGCTTGTGTAGCAACCTCCTATAAAACACCTTGTCAAAGACCTTTGATATATCTAATGAGTTCGTTCTTGTAGCGTGTATAATGTCTAGAGTATTTTGTGAGTAATGACAGGATATCAGCAGTGGACCGAGCGGATCGAAATCGTACTGTTTGTCGCTCAAGATTCTGTTTCTGTAAATGTATTTTAAAATATGTGTATCTGTTGCTTGCAGTAGAAACTGTACAGCCACCATAATTTTCTTTTATTTATTTTTTCTTATATCAAATCAGTATATTTATATTTTATTTGAATATATTTCCTATTTTCAAACTTCGTTCTATGTACAAACTTCATTGAGTGTTAATTTTTTCAAATTGACCTTAGCGCTCTTGGGCGTGAAATGTTAACAAGAACATAAAATATTTAAACCTTCATCTCTTTTTGACATATTCAATCTTACATAATTTGTTCAGATATTCTTAACAATCATTTATCAGAATATCTGCTATTATAAGAGAAAGAAAAAACGAGTTAAATCTTTTAAACGAACGAAAGGAAAGGAAATGGAAGAAAAGTAAGTGAAGAGGCGTTCTGGCTGAGATAATCGTTATGAAAAGAGAAATATTTGCCTAGAAGCGTGTAATGACGATGAAAAGTCAAAGGGCGTTTGACATCAGTTACGGAAAAATTGCCAGAGAATGCCAAAGGAAATCCTTAATATTGTTTGTTTTAATAGACTTGAATTTTCTCCTGCTTTTCTTTTTTTTTCTATGTTAGTTACATGTGTTGTTTGACGTCGTCAATTCAAGGATCAGCTCAAAAACACCTTGCTCGATCCGGTCAATTGGGAGACGGAAGCTGCAGAAAGAACCAATTGGAGATGAGCAGTCCACAACAAAACAACATCCTTTGAAAACAAATGGAAGACAAATAGAAGAGACGAAGAGGATGCAAAGAAAAGACAGAGAGCTCTCCATTCCCTGAAACACCCTACCGTACGGTGGCTACGAACGTCTCTTCAGATCCAACAGACGACACGTTTCACACAGAAGGAAATGTCGATGAGCATACCCAATACTCGGCAACGAGTCCCGCTCGGATGATGACGACATTAGGAATCATTCGTATAATCACTCTGAATATGGCTCATGTAATTCGAAATAGCATACTAAAAAATATTCAATTTTGTCTTTATTTTCATCCGAAAATCATACGAAGTTTGGAAAGGCTCATGATCAAACATAACAGACATTCATTGTCTGTTATATATATATATATATATATATATATATATATATATATATATATATATATATTAAAAGGGTAAATTAAAAGCGCCTCATAATATGAGAGACAGTGTATATCAAGTTTCCTTAATTCTGGGTTTTGCCCTTTCTGTAACTGGTTATCTTTATTTCTTAACGAATGGATAAACACAAGCAGGAATAAATATATTTAAAGACAATAAATTAGATAAAAGAAAAGAAAAAAATCTAAAAACGAAGTAAAGAAAAACAAGTCTGACGTAATCCTTAGCTTCTGCACTTACCACGTAACCCATTTAAAATTGTGCTTTTTGTAGCCTCACCCTTATCAAAACCTTTGTCGGTGCTTCTCGACCCAATCGAGCTACACGGCTCATATTCTAAAGAACTTAGCTGGCGTTTAATGTCCGCAATGCAAAAGAAGCAGGCAAAAAAAAAAAAAAAATGGAGGAAGTATTTCCCTATATTCGTTCGTATTAAGGAACTTGGTAAACAGCCATTTAAAAATGGCCGCTTCCAAAAGTGATTGTTGTACATTATTACGATATGAGCAAAAAATGTTAAATAAAATGAGGGGATGTTATTGCGGTATATAAGGAAATTAATTTGTGACTCACTCGAGATTACCAATTTGCTTCAAATCGGCTGCGTTCAAGGATTCTCCAGCTAAGACCAAATCTTGATAGCCGATAAATTTAGATTAATTCTTAATTTTAATTTTATTAATTTCGTTTCAATATTATGCTTTTGATTTCAATATTAATAATTCTTATTTCAATTTTTTGCATTTTCTTCCAACATTATCCGTCTCATTTCAATTTATTCGTTTGATTTCAATAGCAAAATTCAAAGACACTACCCTTCCTGTTAAATACTCAGCCCTCTCTTCCATGTAAGACTGTTGGTTCATTTTCAGAATATTTTATTATGGTTTTCATTACACAGATGAGACGCCTACTTAGTTCCTACGCTACAACTCGTAGTAATGTTTGTTTCTTTACTGTCTCTTCCAGCTCATGTTCTGCCATTCATTAGCAAAAGAGTGCTTGGTAACTTACCCGCTATTTATCTTCTTACCTGCCCCTATACCTTCAATATGCCTTATAAGTATCTAATTCTCAAAGTCTTCTTTCTTCATTACGTGATCGTCTTTACTCATTTTAGATCATAAATACGAGTGTCCTTTTGGTTTGCATTTTCATTAGGGCCTCTTCGTTGCACACATGTTCTGGCGAAGCATTCTTCTGCGAATTCTCTTCTTCGCATGTGAATAAAATCTCCTCATCGTATGTGATTCAACTCTCTTCACGTGAGAATGAATTCTCCTCTTAGTATGTGAGTCAGATATCTTCTTCATATGTGAATCAAATCTTCTCTTCTTGCGTGAGTCAAATCTCATCTTCGTATGTGAGTCAATTCTCCGCTGCGTATGTGAGTCTTCTCCTCTTTATATGTGAATCAAATATCCACTTCGTATGTGAGTCAAATCTCTTCGTAAGTGAATCAAACTCTCCTCTTCATATGTGAATCAAATCTCCTCGTCGTATATAAATCAGGTATCCTCTTCGTATGTGAGCCAAGTCTCTCCTTCGTATGTGAGTCAAATCTCTCCTTTGTATGTGAGTCAAATCTCCTTTCGTATGTGAATCAAATCTCTTCGTATGTGAATCATATCTCCTCTTCGTATGGGAATCAATTCTCCTCTTCGTATGTGAATCCAATCACTTCTTCATATGTGAGTCAAATCTCTTCGAATGTGAACAAATTCTCTTCTTCATATCTGAGTTAAATCTCCTCTTCGTATGTGAATCAAATCTCCTTTTCGTATGTGAGTCAAATCTCCTTTTCGTATGTAAGTAAAATCTCCTCTTCGTATGTGAAACAAATCTCTTCTTCGTATATGAGGAAACTGTCCAGTATTCACTGTCAACGTTACAAATGTCCTGTTTTCATTGTGGTGGCTCAAACTAGGATAAAAGAGAGAATTTCAAAACAAACCAGATAATCTTTGTCCATTTAAAAGACCGAAGTATACCAGGTGGAACAGCAAAATTATCAACATCGTGTAAAATCAAAATTATCCATTTATTAGATTAAGCTTTGAACCGTTGTACATTGGAAATGATTAAATATATCTTACTGGAATTCTCCGGTGTTTTATACCACTATTGGACTTTACTTATAAGAAAGTTTAATTATTCTCCAAGCTTAACAGCAGAATCGTGATGAAATCGATCATAAACAAAAAAACATGTTCATCATTAATTAATCAGAGCTAAGGACTGGAAGCTCATCTTAAGTTCATATATATATATATATATATATATATATATATATATATATATATATATCTTATTCCAGAATAATTTTCCAACTTATTCAAGATGCTGCTCGTCCTCTCTAACCTTTTAAATTTCTGTCCTGGAGCAACAGTTTTTCACACGTTTCACGTCACGTACGATTTCATTTTCAAGTCTTTTTTCACTGTTCTTTGGACTGTCATAGCTGAAACTTCTTTATCACGTGCCAAACGCCTTATGGATTAAGTTGGATCTTTTTTAATAGTTCTCCTTAGCTCTAAGTTGAAATGTTGATCCCTCTTCCCGTTGTGACCTCCTGGTCCATTTTCCTCTTTACTGTTCCCTCTTTTTAAAACTTGTTCACCGTTAGCTTGATGGTTCTTGAATGGCCTTTGAAGATGAAAGCCAGTGTATGGAAGTTGGTACCATTAATGAAGGTGTGAATGAACTTTTAGCTCTCACCTTTGCTCATTTGAGAAGACAGTGGGGTGGGCACAAAACGATTTTAAACTTTTCTCTTTCTAGCTGAATAACTCAAAGGGTTTTTCAGTGATTCTTACGACAAATGATGTCAAGATGGCTAAACGACTTATCTGAAAACCTGGAAAAAGGAAATTCAATTAGTTTAGTGTTTCAATAGATATTAAACATTTTGTGGGATGGACATTTATGCTGTTACACAATTTGGACAATTTTGCTGTTACATGTGGTATATAATCTTCCTACCAAGCAAATCGCGCTGATCCGGCCTTGTTCCGGACTAGGCTAAACTTTGTAACTATCTTTAACGTGTCTGAATAGACTTGCCCTATATACGTCTAGCGTGGGCGAGACGCATAAGCAACTCTGGCGAGGCGCGCCAAAGCACCAGGCGTAGAATTGGAAGTTGTCCAGATTTACTGTCGGCCTGACCTGCAAAATTCAACAGCCTACGCACATGTAAATAATGAACTGGTGTCAGTGTGTTCAATTTCGCAATTTGCCCTCTCTTTTATGTCACTCTTACCTGCACTAAGCGATGACACGTTGGGCTCAACAGCACAGGGTCTGTTTATATTTTGCACCCAAGTGTATATGTGTGAATGTGTTTTAACGAATTCTTTGCCTGCATACGCACGCACCCTTCACGCATAAACATAAACACACACATGAGAGAGAGAGAGAGAGAGAGAGTAAGCGTGAGCGAGGGAGAGACTGACAGACAGATAAACAGAAAGAAATCATAAATAAATTATGTGATATGTTCACAAATGTGTGTATCAGCTTACTTGATAAATGATATATATTCGCACAAACACACCAAGATATATATATATATATATATATAGATCAATATTGTGAATTTCTTTCTTCGTTCAACGATAATGTTATTAAACTTATCAGACGTTACGAAAAAAATTTACATAAAATGAACAGACAACACTTGTCTATATTATTTAATGAAACGTGTATAAATGAAAAGATGCTGCCTAAATACACACAATATATATATATATATATATATATATATATATATAAATACACATGAAGAAATGTAGTTTTATGGTCTGCTATATTTATGGGATAAAGTGCTCAATATCACAGATGGAGCGTATGTAAATATAAATATAAAAATAAAAGTTGAACACTCAGAGGGACAGCCTGTTTTCATGCTAGACGCAATCGTCAGGCCGCCTATTGCCTCTGAGTGTTGACTTCAATGTTCCTTTATATATATATATATATATATATATATATATATATATATATATATATATATATATAAAAGAAAGAACAGTAAGATATATAATCCGGTGTTCTTATAGATATTTTTATTTTTACAAAATAGTGCTCAATGTAAATTTACAGAGCATAATATTATAAATTAATTGATTTAAAATATGTTTTTTCCGCTACACAGTTCTAACCATGTTTCAAAAATAGAAGCTAAAAGCCCCTAATTTAATTTTGCAATTAAATTAAACGCATTAGTTCCATTTCATCCTCAAGCGAATTTTGGAGTAACTTTTAAAAAAGACACAGCTAAAATCACGTTTCCATGGTTACAGAATATTCTACTTAAATTGAACAAGGGATGTCTAGATTTTCCTTATGTCCGTATCATTGTATCAGTTATTAGCTACAATTTGGTAAGGGGTAGGGATGTATTTTTCAATGAAAACTGACATACGTTCAATGCATGTCGTCTGGATTTTTTTTTAAATTATTGTTAACGGTAAAAAAATTCTTACGGCATTTTTTTTCCTATTTATAAATTTAAAGATTTTCGGGGCTGTTCAGATCATAATACTTTTTATTTAACTACGATTTGAAATATTCTCATTTTTAATTTTTATTATACTATATTCTTTTTAAGAACAGTTAAATGTATTAGACTCCATTATATTATGTTGGATTATTTTAACATCAAGTTTAAGTATGTATATGAGGTTACATTTTTTTTTTTAATTTATGACTGACGGCAAAAATGGTTACTTAATTTCACTGATTTAGTAAACTTTTATTTTATATATAAACCTAGTAATATATTGTTTCTCATGTAAGTACAAAGGACATGGGTCATTCAAAAGCATAAGAATGAACCAAAAGCATAAGAATGAACTAAAAAACAAAAACTACAAGGAAACTTACGGTTTTAACAGTAAAAATGCAGCACCATTTATTCATAGTTTCTCCGCTTTCGAAAAGGACCTACTGGAAATAATTAACAACATAAATTTCCATGACAAGATAAGCTACTTCCAGAAACGCCTGGATAAGATTGTAAAGGATATAAATGCTACAGATAAATTTTAGTAAAATCCGACAAAACTGGAAACTTTTATAAAACATCCATAAAGGAATACAACGACCTAATAAATAAGGACTTGAACAAGAACTACAAGAAAGCGAATAACAATGACATCAACATAGTTCTGGATATCAATACTAGCAGTAAGGAAATCACTGATAGACTAATGATCAGTGATAGAGTAGGTCAACTATACCAAAAAGAATGCTACATCACCTTAAAGGACCATAAACAAGATTTTGAGGTTAATCCCACTACAAGGATAATTAATCCCACAAGATCGGAGATAGGAAAAATAAGTAAAATGATCCTTGAAAGGGTAAATAAACAAATTAAAGAAAAAATTAGCCTCAAACTTTGGATTAATACGAAGGAAGTGATAAACTGGTTTACTCACTTAAAAGGAAAAAACAATTGTACATTAATACAATTTGATATTGATAATTATTACCAATCAATTCCCAAAGGACTATTTATCAATGCGTTGGACTTTGCCACCCACTATACGGATATTACAGATGAAGAAAGGAACATTATTCTGTATGCAAAAAAAATCAGTACTTATACATAAAGGTGAGGAATGGATTAAGAATTCTTACGACCAATTTGACATCACAATGGGATCACTAGACTCAGCTGAGTTTTCTGATCTCATTGGCCTTTTTATATTATACAACCTTACAGCGCACTATGATATTAATACAAATGATATTGGTTTGTACAGAGACGATGGGCTTATGGTTATTAGGAACTCAACGAACTTCAAAATAGATAGAATTAGAAAGTTATTATATAAAGAATTTAAAAGCATGGGCTTAAAAATTACGTTTAGTACCAAATTAAAAAAAGTAGACTTCCTGGATATAACATTAGATCCAAATAAAAATACTTACACACCTTATAAAAAACCCAACACCAATCCTTTATATATACATCCTAAATCAAATCACCCCCCATCTATAATTAAACATATACCGTTATCTATCAGTAAACGAATTAGTACAAATTCAGCAAATGACAAGATTTTCGATGAGCATATCAATTCTTATAATAAGGCTCTAAAAGAGAGTGGCTACAAAACCCCAAAACTAACTTATATAAAAAATGAAAATGGAAAGCATAGAAAAAACAGATGTAGAAAGATTATTTGGTATACTCCCCCATATAACCAAATGGTAAAGAACAAATTAGGACATAAATTCTTCACATTAATAGTCAAGCATTTTCCTAGTGAAAGTAAACTAAGTACTATTTTCAATAAAAACACACTAAAATTGAGTTACAGCTGTACAAAAAACTTAGAAAAAATCATTAAGAACCATAATGCTAATATCTTAAATAAACACTTATACCAAAACCTAAAAAGTTTAGACAATGGAAAAATTAAGATAAAAGCTGATGGAAATAAACAAAAACTATGTAACTGTAGAAACCCTAAACATTGCCCACTACAAAATAAATGTCGCACTGAATCATTAGTATACCAATGCAATATATCTTCGATTGAAAGTCCTGATAGCATAAAAATATATATAGGTTGCACTAGCCATGAATTCAAAAAACGATTCAACCAACATCAAACTTCATTTAGAATAAATAGATATAAAAATCAAACATATATATATGATATTTAATTAATACCTATGACTCATGTTCTTTTTTTTACAGTGTTCAACATCTGGTAAAGCAACACTGTAAATATAAAAATGGGTTGATGATTAAAATCAGCTTTAAAAAAATTCACCAAATTTTGCGATGTAAAATCGACCATCAGGATCGAGTTTTACGCAGAGAAAATTTCTGAAATGCTACAGACATCTTGAAGGTGTTAATGATTATTTTAAACATCAACCCACTTTGAATTTAGATATACCGTGGTAAGCACAAGAAATGAGCTGGTAAGCCAAAAAGATAATTTGCTTAATTTTTAGTGAAATTTTTTAAATATTTGATACTGTACTTCAAGGATTAGTATCTGTGCTCATTTCGAACTGCTATGCAAATTCTCACATTCATAAGTACTTGGTATGCGGAAAAGTACAGACCTGAATCCAATGTAATACTGGAAATAAGTCTGTAAACTTATGAGCTATGAGAATTAACTGTTTTTATTGATGGGAGAAAAACTAAAAATGCACAAAATTGCATCTATATATATTAGGGTCATTAAAAGTCATAATCATTATTTAGTATAACTACTTGAAGTAGTTTAGTTTAAAGAGAATGGGATTAGTTTTTCAAAATGATAGTGAATAAAACATTGGTAAGCAAAAAAAAAAAACGAGTCGCTACATAAAAAAAGAAACAATTTAATAAAGTTTTACTACGTTTTAAATATACGACAATGTAGTACAAGTGCCGACTCTGTAGTCATTCAGTTGAACCGAGTAAAACGACGAATACAAACCTGAACAAATTAGGATAATGGAAATAAGGATGTCAAAGTTATGAGCCACTAGAGGAAACAATTGTTTATTGATGGAAGAAAACCTAAGAAAAATGAATCTATATATTTTGGAACATTAATCCTTTGAGTCCTGACCACCGCTTTACCGGTGGTCGAGAAAAATGACGTAATGCTCAACCACCGGTTCAACGGTGGTCGATAAAAATGACTTAATGCCCAGTCACAGGTTGAACGGTGGGTAAACATTTGTAACTATTTTTATATCTACCTTGAAACATTACATACGAGTTATTTTCGAATTTTGACTCGGGAGCTCAGGGTTAAAATTGTTCAGGAACACACGGCTCAAAGGGTGAAAAGTCATAATCATTATTTTGTGTGGTATGAACTACAAACTCAACCTTATGTGGAATGGAGGGATACAACTTAAAATGTTCTGCCATTCCTGTTGACAATAAGTCTTGAAAGTTCATTCCACATAGATTCGATAATATTAAGGACTTTTAGCAATCGAAACTTGCAATACCGCAATATCTTCAACCGTGTTACACGTTATGTATAGCAAGGTGACCCTTCATCTTGAAATAGTTTACCTTCTGCTACATCTGGTAACAGATGAAAACTAACATATTTTATGTGTCGTTTAGCGTTCCATTGTTGTTGTTTCTTATTAACTTTCTTGTGCATTAACCCACAAAATATTTTGGATTGTTTACTGTACATATTAGCCTTTGGACATACTCTCTTGCATCAGAATTCAGTTAGATTTTGATTTCACCATTACATATTACTTTTGCTCATTTTTATATATCTTAAAGCAAAAGCACTTTGGTCTAATTTTTTCGTCTTAGTTTTGTTTTTTTTGTTTGTTTTTGTTAATGGTGATGTCTTCTTTTTGGCTTTTTGATGACATTTTTACATAGTGTCTTTCTCGCTGTATGAATTGACATTTCACTAGCAATGCTGCTTCCATCCATTACTTGACGAGCTGCTAATTTGGGGTTGGATACTGATAACCTTACCAGCTTTCTTTGATCTCTTTTGTCTAATTTCGATGTCCTTTTCATGTCTAACCACCCCTTCCACCGTCCAACATCAACACGCATTTCTTCAGGCTCTCACTTGGATAGTGCATGCCATGAACTTCCAAGGTCTTTATTGGTTTCACGTTGACTCATTGTTTGCGAAATTTCATTTCAGTCATTTTCGTCCTCTTCTTCAAACTCACTTTTCCTATTTTGAAACTAGAATAAACTACACAAAAAAGACGAGCTGAAAATCTCCACACTCTATGCAAATCTCTGTTCGATCGTTTAACATGAGAAATTTAAAAAAAAAATATCAAACTGCTCATAATTTTTGCAAAACTTATTTTCAGTAGCACGATGCGTTCATGCTTGTCTGTCTGTCTGTCCCATTGTACGGTGTTCATGTGAATGCAACAACTTATATTCTAGTCATGAAAAAATTAGATAAGACACCTGAAACTAAATTGTCGAATATCTTGTTAGTAAAAATTAAGCATTTATTCATTTTTTTTTTTAACCTAGGTAGTTAATTTATTTTATTCGGCACTGTATATATTATACATGTTTGAAAACTAAGATAGATAGATAGATAGATAGATAGCACAAACATATAGCTTTGTAAGGTCAATGATCAGGATTTAACTTAACACTTTCTCTCTTTCCCTCGCTCTTTCCATAAATGCACGCATGTATGTAGAACTAAATATAATACCACCCCCATATATATATTATCTCTTCTCTCTCTCTCTTTTGCGCCCCCCCTCACTTTGAGTCTGTTCTTAGATGTGTGGGTAGAGTCGGTTGTAGTTAAGCAACCGCGTAAAATAATGATATGCGGTTTCTTTTAAAAGAATGTCTACCATGAAATAATGAGATAAAAACATTTATAAATGCATGTAAAAAGGCAAACAAAAAACAATCAAAATATCTATGCTGCATAATTTGCCAAACAGTCTGAAGAGGATGCATTTCTACAGCCTGGCAATCTCTAATATACTCTTCTGTTAAAAACTTCTGGAACTTCTTATTTCGATGAATACTGATGTTTTAAAAGAATTAATTTTTTAAATCTTAATTATAAGAACTTATATTATATTTTATTATAAATCGTTTAAAATTCTGCACTACTTAAATCCGATTGGATGATATTGTTATTAAGTGAAAATTAAATTTATGAATCAATAACTGAAAAGCTCAATAAAAGTCTTTTCGCCCAATATTTTTGAAAAATTTTTTTAATATTTTATGTATATAAAATATTGTGTAATTTGCCCATTTGAAAGTATGGTCAACCATACACGACATAATCAGAAAATAAGAGCGATGACTATAGTAAATTTAAATTCAACATTCCTAAAATTAGATTACGGAGAATATTTTCCAACATTTTTAAGATTACGGAGTACTTAAAGATTATATAAAAAGGTGCTCACCCAACATTTTCTTAAATTATATTTTAACAGATAAAGTCTCCGTGGAATAACAATAAAGGTGTTGACAGATTTTATCACCACTTGATAAGCGCGGAATCATCGTTACCGTTTGTTTTAAAGTAAATAATATTTTTTTCAAATTACATTAATTATACTTTAAATCAGGTAATATTCCTGAAATAAAATTTCAGAAAATATATTTAAAACCAAGAATTAAGTGTTGTTTCTAAATTTGTCAAAAATGGCCGATTTTGTAAAAGCGACTAAAAAGTTGAGATTCCAGTCAATATAATTTCTATTTGAAATACAGCAGAATAATTTGATTACGGGAAATAGTAAGTTTAATCATTTAGCTTTCAGTTAAAGCTAAAATGAAAGCTTCAAGAATACTTTTTAATTTAAAAAAAATTCATTTTAAATCTTAGGTATCGAAAATTTAGTGGAGGTCCCTACTTTATATACAGAGTCAGCCCAAAAATGAATACACACTTCAGGAAAGAAAAAAAAAACTTATCTTTCGTAGTTTCATCAAACTGAGATACCAGTGTTTACTGTAGTATGATATTTTCTCGATAAATGGCATTACATTGACAGCCCTTAAACAAGAAATTGAAAATGTATGTGCAGTAATCCCACTGGAGATTTGGCCAACGTTGCCCAAGCAGTAGTTCGCCATACAATGGTTGGAAGCTAAAGGTCACAATTTTGTGAGCATCCTTGTGATTGCAGAGTCCAATATATATATATATATATATATATATATATATATATATATATATATATATATATATATATATATATATTAGGTTTTTACATGTGGATGAGGCTATTTTTGTATTACCAATTATGTTGCGGATAGAATTAGTAGGTCTCCATGTATGTGTAAATGAGTCCTAATTGAGCTATAGTCAAAGGGATATAATATATTTGTGGTTTGAACAGGAACGTTGTTCCATAAGTGTTGAAGCTTGGATAAGCATGGAATAATAATAATACAACACAAAATGTACGTAAACAAAATGTATTGAAACAAGGAAAAGGTACACAATATTTACAGTTAGTTTTGGTATATTCTTGGGAAGACTGTTCCTGTAGAATGGGTTGACTTAATCACAGTCGGGCAGAGTCTCTGGATTGGATCTTTTGTTCCTTCCCCGTCTTCCCGGTACCAACCCATATTTATATGGTCGGTACTCCAATATGTAAATTAGGTGGATCGTACCACAACAATAAGAGACATGTGAAATCATATATAATTATATATAATATTGTTTCTCTGTTTCTCACATATTTCCTTCAGGTCAGAATAACAGACAAATCTGTAAAATCTAACAGACATTAACGGCTCTAATATATATATATATATATATATATATATATATATATATATATATATATATATATATATATAGAGAGAGAGAGAGAGATTTTAATTACTTTTATGCATAATGTATATTAAAGAGAATATAGATGTTGAAAGGATACCCCTAGTTGTAACTTGAGTTTCATGCTCAAGTGATTTTCACACACCTTGAGTGGAGATGAAAAGAGAGGGGGACACTTTAATATAACTCATGACCTGAAACTGCATATCTCTCTACATACTATAATTGTCTAAAGATCGCATGACCGTGACTCTCGGGTTATGACTAGAGCCATCTTTTCATAGGAATCAACGTCGTTAAGCGTTTTGATCTGTTTAGGTAATCTAGGCATTGATCACTTTACTTTACTGAGTAGGTAGGTGTTTCTTTAATATATATATATGTATATATATATATATATATGTGTGTGTGTGTGTTTGTGTGTGTGTGTGTGTGTGTGTGTGTGTGTGTGTGTGTGTGTGTGTGTGTGTGTGTGTGTGTGTGTGAGAGAGAGAGAGTGCGTGCGTGTGTGTGAAGATGGTGAGACAAAGTGAGAAAATTATTAACGACGCATTTCACCGAGAGCGTCTACTCTCTTTGGCTTCCTCAGGTTAGAATTAAAGAAAAAGAAAACTGTATGTGAGGGTAAATGCTCATATTTACTGAGCTTAGCTTTGTTTGGCACGTGGTTATGACAGGACAGCCAATATAGATTGAATTGTCGTGGGGTGCCTTGCGTAAATTATCTGCCAATTATCGTTCTAGACGAGCCCCTCAGCCTGGAAGGGAGTCAAAATATTACAGAGTTTATTGATCGTAGTTTAGCATAACATGCATCGTATGCAACCCCAGCCACTCAATATAACACCCCCTCCCGCCCCTTGATATGCAAAAATGCTGCTAATGTGCACAAAGGTTGTTATATCTACCGAGACTGCTCTGTATAAACTATATCGGAATAATGCTATAAAATATTTTATATGGCAGCACGCCACAATACAGCACAATTTTACCGGTGGACTTCGACAATCTCCTGGTGATCAGCCTTTGAAGTTTGGCTTTTACGCGAACTCGAGCAGTGACTAAACGTTAAGTACAAGAGGAAATCGGATACTTATATTTTGATGCAGATATATTTTGAACGTGATAAAAGATGAAAACAATGTATTTGATTTATATAAAGCAGTCGGTCGTTCACCTGTCGCTGTTTCTAGAATTACTCAAAACTTCTTTTTCTTTCTATGTGCCGTGTCCTTTCAGGGCGTAGGCGATCATGGCTCTCCACTTCTCCCTATCCCTTGTAGCTCTCAATAAGTTCCTTCCCTCTGCCACCTCCCCCCAGACCACGTTCTGTCATCCACTTTATTAAGCCAGTCAGAAATGTCACGCGCTGCTTTCCTTTGTCTCTCTTTCCCTCTATTCGACCCGTGAGTATCAAATTCTCCAGGCCCTCCTTTCTCATTACGTGTCCCAGAAACTTCAGCTACCTCTTCCTGATGTTAAGTATAAGCCTCCTCCTTGTTTGAATCCTCTCTGAAACCTCATCGTTGTTCACACGCTCGCTCCATGATATCCTCAGCATCCTTCTGCAGAACCATATCTCCGTTGCCTGAGGAGAACGTTCAACATTCGCTGCTGTAAAGGAGGACAGATGTCACGTAAAAGCTCAGGACTCTTTTCTTTGTTATCAAAGAATCCTCCTGTCTCGTAGTACTCTGTCTAGCTTTTGGAATGTGTCCTTGGCCATCCCAATACGTCTACGGATCTCAGTGTCGCACTTACCGTCCTCCGTCAATACACTTCCCAGATATTTAAACTTCGCACCCAAACACTGAATCCATTTTTATGCCGTTAGTCTAAAAGAGAGCTCAGGATACCTTACCATTTGAACGACAGCACAGGAAAGATAGATTCATGCTTTTTCTAAGGGCAAGGTGAATGATTCAGAACTGCCCGGAATTTAAATTCGGTTTGGCTTTCGTGCCCATATCTTGTATGCTACTTGTACATTCACATTGATACTTACCTTAGACTTAACCATAATTTGAGGAATTGGTAAGTTCCTCTTTTTAGCTTTCATCCCAAACAAGGCGATAATACCCCTAAGACGCAAAACATTACTGAGAGTGAAAGAGAACGAGAAGGCTTTAGTGAGAAGAAAGGACAATAAAAGAACAGATGTCAGGGAGACAGAAGATGGTGATTGGCGTTACATTTAATTTTATGAAGGTTGTAGGTGACAGCGAAGCTAGAGATCAGCAGAGAGTTCCACAGATAAAAAGTGCGAGAAAAGAAACAGACTTGAAGTTACGGTTACATTTAGCCAATGCAACTGTAAAACGATAAGATCTAGTTTCCAATCGAGAAGTACGCTCAATTTCAATGATGTCTATTTAGCAAGGAGGAAAGCTGATTAAAACAATTGCTATGAAAATATTTCTAAACAAGATAGAGAGAAACTGCGTCACGGTGGTGGACGGAAAAGTAAGTGAAGTCGAAATGCCAGGTCATGGCTAATAACATTGCAGATCCTTCTTTGGATGATATCGATAATCCAAAGACATAATTGGAGCACCAGACCAGGTATGGGAACACAATTCATTGCAAAGACGATTGCTAGACTTATAAATGTGCAAGATGTTTTCTGACGAGACAAATTTTTCGAAAATTCAGAATGATTATCTCACTTCATTTTGATATCATCCTCAATTCTGACTAGACCTCTATTTTTAGTGCCAACAATACGAACCCAAAACATTATCCCGCCTCCCATATCTACATTCGAAAATGTGTTGCCTGAT
>CAHIKZ030005455.1:1500000-1555000 GCA_903632075.3 Acanthosepion pharaonis | reverse complement strand
ATCATGAAAAAAGATTATTTTTACTTACAGGAAGACATTTATATTTTACTTCCCTTCAAATCAGTTTAAGTATATATATAAGTACTTAAGTATATATATATATATATATATATATATATATATATATATATATATATATATAATAGAGAGAGAAAGAGAGAGAGACAGATAGGGTGCTGCAGAAATACCTCCCACATTTTAAATTCTCATCTATATAGTGCTAGTGAACTTAGGCAAGTGACAATATTGTCTTCATCTAGCTAATATTTTACTATTTTTTCAGATACAAACAGTTACCATTATGATCTGGACCAGTGCACACCGTTAGCTGTTGAAACGTTTTTTTAAAGACTGATGAACCTGTAGTTGCAACATTGAGTGATTTTCGTGCTCAATTCATGTTACGTCAAAATAATACAGTTCCGAATAGAAAATCTATACTGCTATACAGCCACAGTTCAGCGCTTAAAAGAAAGCTACCTAGAAGACCTCGAAGCACTATAAGACAATCTACTACACGTTCAGTTCGTAGCCCTGCTTTTGGGATTGTTTTATTGAGCAGTTAGAAGAATTTTCCGTGCCGTTCCATCTAATATGAATTAATGATTGTTCAAGAACTGCAAGAACATGCCTAAGACGATATCCTTCAAAATTCTCTTGCAAATCTTTTTCTTTTTGCAAATGATGAAGCTCACTTTCATCTCTGCGACTGCATCAATAAGCAGTATTTTCGCTACTGGGCCGAAAATAACCCTAGACATGAAAGACCTCTACACGGCGCATAAGTGACTGTGTGGTGCAAAGTTCCGAGATTAGGTGTATAGGGCCCTTACTTTTTTGAGGGTGGTGACAATTTGGTTACAGTAAGATCTGACCGATATATAGAAATGCTGCGGACTTTTCTGGGTCCAAAACTCAGAGACCTTGGAAGTCCAGGTGTCTGGTTTCTACAGGATAAAGCCATCTTAGACACAGTGAGAAGATCAATGGAAGCTTTGAGAGAAATGTTTCCAGGACATTTGATTTCTTTGCCCGATGACATTGGAAGACCTGCACGCTTGCTCGATCTCACACTGCGATTACTTTCTCTGGGGTTACTGGAAAGGTCTACAAACATCGACTAATAACCGATGAAGAGTTAAAAGATGCTATTCGCCAAAACGTGACAGAAATACAGCCGGAAATGACTCTTCGGATAATGGAAAACTCCAGAAATCGTCTACAACAGTGTATGACGAACTCAGGCCACATTTATTGTTCAAGTTGTGTTATTTTTTTCAAGTACATTCGATTGTCTCAGTTATTTTCAAGAACTAATGTGGCATCAGTGTGGTAAGTAGAATTATTTTCTCTACATCCTGGTATTCTTTGGAAAATTAAAAGAAAATATTTTTTAAATATATCTTACACGGGTATAAATACATACCACGTCATAACCACGAATATCTCTATCTCAAAGTAACTTTTGAAGATCACAGAATAATGAAACCTCTAAAGTTACTCTAAGTACATTTGCTTAAAGACACTTTTTCCTATCTATCTATCTATCTATCTATCTATCTATCTATCTAATATATATTAGCGAAACACATTTTGATAAACCGACAAATCACGCCATTGTTGATAACGACTGTAGTCGAAAATACTCGGAGAAAAAATGAACTTTGGAAGCAAGAAGAAATGCTTCAAAAAGTAAGTGCTTGACTATTACAATAACTAGAGCTATTTATAAACGCCATATATATATATATATATATATATATATATATATATACTAGCAGCATGGCCCGGCGTTGCCCGTGCTTGATTCAAAAATCGTACGACTCATACAGCAATCGCTATTACTTGACTTTTTTGCTCTTCCTTGCCTTTAAAGAAGTGCCTTTTGCCGTGCTGATGTTGCTACATGCCTTACTTCTTGCCTATCTCACACTGCGAATTTTTCTAAACTCTATACTAAACATTAAAACCGTTACGAAAAAAGAACACAAAACGATCAGCTTTAAAAAGGACTCGTAACTGGAAAAGCCGAATGAAAAAAGAATGTTAAAAACAAACGCTTTTTCACACCCAACCCAGTTCTGCGGAATCAGAATCAACGTTGAGTTTAAGCAAGCGAATGAGCCAATTGGAGTAAACTGCCGTGTAGATTTAAATTTTTTCCCACTTGTGACGAATGCATCTATCGATTTTTTTTTCATGCTAGCATGCTAGATAACATTCGTGTCAGTCAGCTGTTGGCTCTCACATTGGCCAATAGAATCTTCCTGCCTATTCATGGCAACCAGCTATAGGCTCTCACTCTGGCCAGTAGAAAATGACCGCAAACTACATGAAAACTGCAGTAGAAGCATGAAAAAATCAATTATTTCCACTATCGATGGGAGTTGGGAAATGCAAAGTCGGTCTTGGCCTTCCCGCTAACTTGGAGCATGTGCATGTAAATTTTGGTGCAAATCCGTCGAAAATTGCGACCGTGCATTCGTTACACACACACACACACACACACACACACACACACACACACACACACACACACACACACATCCTGCCTTTTATATATATATATATATATATATATATATATATATATATATATATATATAGTTTTAAGGTGTGCTGTATTTATAGGATAAAGTGCTCAATAGCAGGAATATAGCGTAAGTAAATATAAAAGTGGACATTGAAGTCTATGCACCATTGACCCGTATATATAAATAGTCGAGAAAAATCCAACACATGTGGCCTGACGATTGCGTCTAGTATGAAACAGTCTGAATGTTGACTTCAATGTCCACATTTATACTTATATAAGTGGTTTGTTAATTTGTTTATTATTTACTTTATTTATTTAGATTATTTTTACTTGTTTTTTCTTATTTATTTTTATTTAATCTTTTTCGTCTGTTGTTATGGTGGAAGTAGTTTGTTAATTTGTTTATTATTCGCTTGGATTAATTTATTTTACTTGTTTTATATTTTTATTTTGTTTATTTTTATTTATTCAATTCAGTTTTCGATTTTTAAGTAACGTAGTAGAAATTTTTTTATGTCTGCGTTTTGAGTTGAGTTCAGATCGTTTATTTAGCAGTTTATTTTGGTCTAGGAAGGTAATAATAGCTATAAGTTTGCAGGTTTTGGATTGATTGTTGTAGGCTGATGTTCTTTTCCTTATTTTCCATGATATTTTTGGTGTGATTTGCATTTTGTTTTTAATTTCTCATATATATTTAGAAAGCATTGTGCTGTTCGCGTATTTACTATTTGTGAAATATGTTTTGTGTGCATAGTTTCTTTGTTTCGAGGGTAACTCAGTTACTCCTATATATATTTTTCTTCATTATCTGGTAGCTTGGTATATTACATTGTTTTATAAGCAATTAATCAAAGCAAGAAAATAAATAATAAACAAATTAACAAACAACTCCCGCCAAAATAACAGAATAGACTATAACAATCAATCCAAAAACTGGACGAAAAAATAGCTATAATTACGCTCCCAGACCATAACGCTATATAAACGATCACTACTTATCTCAAAAAGTTTTACTACGTTACTAAAAATCGAAAACCGAAAAAAATAAATAAAAATATATAAAATAAAATAAAATAAAAAAAACAAGTCAAATAAATTAATCCAAATAAACAAACGAATTAACAAACCGCTCCTGCCAAAATAACCGTTAGAATAAATAAAAATAAATAAGCAAAAACAAGTAAAAATAATCAATTCAAATAAATAAATAAAATAGAACTGTCTAACCCCCTAGATTAAATAAAGTGTTCAGTTTGAAATTCTCTGAAGGTTACCCGGATCGACAACAACCCGGACAGAGGTCGAAGGACATAATGGTCGAAACGTTGTGATAACGACAACAAAGATGAGGATAATAGTTGGCGTATAAATAATGATAACTCCTCATCCCAGTAATTCAAACAGAAGTCATTGTAAGTTGAATACATTCCGATCGAAGGTATGTTATACTGAGTCATTGCCTAATGTACAGGAAATGTGTTTCTTTGGGTGTGAGTCGAGGGAAGGGGTACACAACAACAAACGGACACACAACAACAAATGTTTCGCCTGATAAAATATTGTTATAAGCACTAATGGGTATGTTCCAACCTCATAAATACGTTGGACACTATTGTAAGTGGGAGAAATATGCTGTATAAGTAGACCACCACTAGAAGTGGTTTACCTACTTCACGCTGCTGGCGAGTATTTTTTTGATGTTATAAAGATTACGGTTTCATTTCTAACCTCCGTTTTGGTTATTCCTCATTCAGTAAACCTTTCCAGGTTACAACAAATATAATCTGTAACTGGCTCAAAATCCAGAAAAAAAAACCCAATACTGAAACAGAATTTCCAGGGAGGGTCAGGGAATCATAGAGCCAACGTGGATGTTTTTCATATATACACAAACCCTCATATTCTTTAATTAGATTCAATTTTCTTCTCAGGTAATGTAAGGGAATAAAATAATAAAGCAGTCAATTTTCTTTATTCTGACAGGAGAGTCGGCTACACATTTCCCCCCTCCCCGCTTTTCGCTTACTGGCCAGGGTTGGAAGTGGGATCATTACGTCGTCGCTATCAAAAAAAAAAAAAAATTAACAAGGGCATCAGTTTTAATCGTCATTTTTTAAATATCATATCACTAGTATTGGTGGCATTTATACATTTTAACTGATATAAAAGTGGGAAACCTTCAAGGCACAAAAATATGCAAGGATCTGAAATGTTAAAAACTGAAATCAGAATTGCACCAAAAAAATTAACTGCAGGACCAAATGCGATTTTAATGGCGATGCTAGCAGACTCAGATGATTTCAGCAGTGTCAAGATTACGATAAAAAAATAAATTTAATATACAACAGTGGTGATATATCGGAAGATCTAAGTAACGAAAAAAAATCATAGCGTACCTCAGAAGCCAGGTGAATAAGAATGCGAGATCCATCGGACAATCAACCTTAATGAACAACATAACGAAACTTATCATCCTAATTTTGATGAAAAGAGCGGAAATAGAACAAGAATAATGCTTTTTCATTCAAGACACTGGAACAAGGAATGCAATATTTACGCCCAAGAATGCGGAAGGGTGTCTATTTATGTTTTATAGATGATGCAAAGACTTTTGATAAGGTACGACACAAAGAACTTTTCAATTGCTAGATAGATTTATTATTTGAATTATAGAATAATCCAGAACTTATATTGGAAGCAAACCGCCTGCATGCGGATTGAAAATTAATTCAGTTAATACATAAAAATAGAAAAGGACGTCTGAGAAAGATGTGTCTTCTGCTCAGACTTATTCAGTCTTTACAGTGATGTAATAACTGGAAGTCTTAACAGGATTTATTATTGATGGACTCGATCTTAACATGACACAGTATTGTAACTGCAGGAATTCCTTAGGAAGAAAGCATGAAGAAAGGACGAAGTATCAAACGTTGCTTAGTGAATTTGGTGACATAGTAATTGTGAGTTCAAACCCTGAGCCGGGCAGTGCAGACATGGACTCGGTTGAAACGGGACAAAAAATAAATTTGCAGTACTATATAAGAACTAGACAATATAACTCTAGACATGATCAATAGAACGTAGATTAAATAAAAGGTTTAAACTCAAAATCTCTTGAAGATTTCTCTGTTCTTCAAGCATCCGATGAAGGCCGGAGTGCACAGTGGGCATAATGTCATGATAATAACAATAAAAATGAAGACAACTGTATGCATGTAAATGATATATATAGTAATAACATACATAATTCAGAAAGGAAGAGAAATATATATATGTATGTTATTAGCAGTATTAGTAGTGTGTGTGTGTGTGTGAGTGAGAGAGAGAGAGAGAGAGAGAGAGGGGGGGGAGATAGTGATGTGTCATGTGGTTCCGTGAAGACTATAATGTCGTTTCTGCAGGGAACTAAATCCCTTTGGAGGGAAAACAAGACACGCCTTGTTACTTTGGTATCCTGTGGTTGAAGAGATGTATAAAAGATTAATTGAATTTGAATCCTTGTCTTTTATACTGTTTTATGTAACACCGCCTAACGTGTGTTTAAGGGAAGTGTAAATTAGTATTATTCCAATTTCTCTTGTGAATTCTCTTGCCTGTTTGCTTAAAACTGCCTGCATAACGCATTCTACGCCACTTAAAAGACATCTCGATAAGTCTTGTCTACCAACTTCCTAGATTCTATCAACAGTAATCACTGGTCTGACAGCAATTTCGCCGACGACGTATTAAGTGATTTCATTGAGAAGTTTAGAAGGTAAGTGACGTGTATTCGGAAGAAGCAAAGTACACTCCATAAAAAATGATTCCGTACAGTATTTTAAAATAACTTTATTCGTTTTAATCCGTTATTTCTGTTGTATCACACACCACATTAGTGGGACTCGGTGAATTTACACAGATTGTATGAAACACTTGAAACAGATAATTACCCTTTGTACTTCTGATATACCATCATCATTGTCATTAGTGCTATGACCTGGTATGGCCGTAGCGTCGCTGGGTAGCTGAACAACCAATCAGTAACCTCCGCAAATCTGGGTTGAAAGTCGGGGAACTATTCATTCATGCATAACGAAATATAGACAAGTAGACCGGACGGAGCTCATCCCTTTACATATCATATCACAACATATGCGTTCTAATTTGATGGCTTGCCTTGGTTACAGACACGTGACCATTGATTCTATAGAGGGATCACTCTATGCTGGTTATTGACTTCACTCTGGGAAGTGCTCCTCCTGACGACGCCGTGTCAATATTCAAGTGGCTGCATACGTATTTATGGATTTCAGTCTACTCCATTGTGTTTCATGGCTGTTAGCCTAACAAGAAAATTCACCCGCCTTTTGATAGGCCTTGTTTTAAATCGTATTTAATGTCGAGCCACCCTCCTCACAAAAAGAAAAGAAAAAATCTGGCTTAGTCACCGTTGATCTAAATATGTGGTAAGTAGTACAGGATTAAATTTGAGTCGTAACACTTGCAAAGTAACCTCACATAAACTATGGATACGCAAAATACAATTTGCAGTAATATCTTTCCACAATCGAACGATGGAGTAATGGATAGCAACTTGGATTGAAGTATCGGAGAGCCGAGTTCGAATTCCAGTCGAATCCATTACATTCACTTACGGGCTAATACCCTTGGGAAAGGTGTGAATCCTCTTCTTCTCCCTCCAGCTATGGGTAAATAGCAGGACAGACTGAGTTCTATAGCCTTGGATGGCAACTGGTCTAGGAGAAAGAAAACTCAGAATTCAAAACCTGCGGAGGGTCGTTTGGGGACCTTGTGGGACGTAGTGCACCAGGTCTCTGTAATCGGCCCTTCAAAAACCTTCACCACTATAATGAAATCTCATGTGCTATACATGCAGGTTGGGGACCGCTTGTGAATTCCAAATTCCCATGAAACTCCAATATTAGAGCCAGGCTCAATCCACCCCGGGTGAATGCCGTTACAGGTACAGGTACAATCGAATGTTATAAAACTACCATCAGATCCTAAAGAACGCGACATATAGAAGAAAGTTGAAAATTATTTAAATCAATAAACTACATAAAGTTGTGGAGAGAACATTATCGCCCACATTCTGACGGTATATTGCGTACAAAAGAGTTTCTAGATAAACAGGGTTAATGCTTATATTTTCAATTTTTGTTCATGAAGCAAAAATTGTGATTTCGTTCCAGTGCAGATGGAGAAAATATGCCCGAAATTCAAAAATGTCCTCGGGATACAAAAATGTCATAGCGATACAAAAATATCTTATAGAAAAAAAATCCTAATGGATGTGGACAATAGTTTGTACACGTTTGCTGAATCGAAAACATGATCTTCGTTAACAAAGAATCTACCTATGGGATCTTTGTAACTCTCCACCAGGTAAGAAGTCGGCTGTTCCCATGTTTCCTTATTTCTATGATAAAAGCATTTTGTCATTTAACAAAGATATCATCGTTTAAGAAACGAAATTATATTCTGTTGTGCCATAAATTTGAATAGAGAATGGCTGACCAAGGGCTGTTTCAGGCGTGTACCAGACTTCATTTAGTTTGGCTTCCCCAACCAGATATCGCTGTCATGGCTCAATAGCAAACGAAGAGTTATTCACTCTTTCTAACGAGTTCACTACAGTGGCATTTCAATTGGACAGACGAACAGACATTTGATTTGGAAGGTGATTTTACACTTACTTTGCTCCATAAACCAGATCAGCCCTGATATTTTAAAAAAGATTAATATTATTTGAATAAAATATTATTCCCATCAATTAATTCTAAAATAAATTGGATAACAATAATTTCAAGAAAAAATATACAATAACAGATAATTAAGATCTACCCCGTGGCATCGCTAATCGTGTGAAGAAAAACATGTTTAAGCACAGTATTTGTTCATATATAAAATCCTGCTCAAACTATGGTAAGTTCGCTGTGTGATGATATTTGAGGCAGCGGACTGAAAAAAAAACTCTTAAATAAGGTAGTAAACAAAAGCGAAAAGAAAGAACTAGCAGTAAACAATAAGAAGATACAATGTACGACCAACAGCCAAAGATTTGAACTTTGAATTGGAGACTTGAGCAGTACGAGAATCTGTCTGGGTCGTCTAGGAACAGATGTTGGAAAATGTGAACGAGAAATTCGGAGGCCTATCGAAATAATAAAAAAGGCTCATTTCAGAAAATAAGCAAAGTATTAAAACATAGGAACATATGTATGACATTGAATGCTGAACAAACTCCTTGAAAATGTTTTGTAATGCCCGTTTCTAGGAGAGACTTTGGAAATCACAGATACAATAATAGTAATACCTTTGAACAATACGATATTTATGTGTATAAATTATACAAAATTTGGTAGATGTCCAAAAGGGGGAATGGAGAAAAGGTACGGTTTTAACATTATACTTAGCTAATCACAAACACTGACCCAAACAGACAACAGTATTCCTTACACCAAAACACGTTCTGACGTACCTTTCTTACTACATCCGCCATAATACCTCATGTTTCTATGAGAGTCCTAAGTATCAGGTCATCCCATAATTTCTGTCCGAATTTTAACATTTTGTTAAAATGAACGAAATTTAAAGAGTATTTTATAATGTCTAATGAAGCTGAACATTATTTTTATGTTTAGATACATTTAAACTGATCAAATTTTCTTTCAGAGAACAATAAAATAAAATTTTGTTTGATTAAAACCCTGCTAACATGGAAGTACCCAAGAATCATTTGAGGCACATAATGCTTTATGAGTTCAAGAAAGGAAACTCAGCAGCCGAAGCGGCTAAAAACATTCACTCAGTTTATGGAGAGGAATGTGTGAATGAAAGAACTTGCAGAAGAAGGCTTGCAAAATTCAGAGGTGGAGATTTGACCCTTGAAGATGAAGATCAAACCGGACGTCCAGTTGAATTTGATGAAAAGCTTCTTGAAGCAGCCCTTGAAGAAAATCCTGCTTTATCAGTTGAGGAATTGGCAGTGGTTCTCAGTGTGACGTCCCTAAACACAGCCTTCGCTCGCTCCTCGGTGCTTCGTTCGGGTGTCGCCGCTCCAAACGTGACGTCCGCCTGTCGCGTCAGTCGTGTTGTCTCGTCCTGTGACGACCAACCGGCTTGGTATCGGTCGCGGCACCCAAATGTGACGTTCTAACCTTTTGGTGATTCGGATGGGAATCTGGTTAGATTCTATATCAGCCTCGTCGTTCCCAATTCGCTTCCAACGCCTGGTTACCAAAGTAACTGCGTTGATCTCCAGTCCGCCTACCCACGTTGTGAATCGATCTTAGGCAGACGAAATCAATCAGTCGTTCGGGCCGCAATGCAAGTTGGGTCCAGCGGGGGTGGTATCGCACAAATACGTATAAAAGAAATAAAATGATAACTCAAAAGTTCAAGGTATCAAAGAAAAGGATAACAAACTTTATGTCTAGTTGTTGGATACATAGGACTGCGTCTATCTCCCGACCCGTTCTATGGATTGTGACACGTTGTTTTCCGTTAGGCGAGTTTCAACACTTCAAGTTGTTTGCTCTTTAAGAAATTGGTTTTTTGGTGTGTCTTCGGGCGAAAGTCGAAAAAAAAACTTATTTTGGTGGTCTGGATCTAAGTCGCTCTTCAAAATAATTGTTCTTGGATTGAAGATGAGTCCGGAATTTGCGCAAATCTTGGTCAGCCGATGCGAGGCTTGCTTCAACTGAGCACTGGAGACTGATTCTGGGAACTGTCTCTCCCGAACTCAACTCTGGAACTCGAACTGATTTTCGCTCGCTGCGACTTCGCTTATATGGACGCCGACCAAAACCGGGGTGGGTTTGTCGGCGCCGGGGGTTCCTCGATAATTCTAAATACCTATCCACTTCTTTTATTTTTGGTTAGGAATTTTCCACTTCTTTCCATTTTGGGGGGGAGCCTTCTCTTACTCCCACCTTCTCACCATACTTCAGAGATGTCTTGTCAAAAGAAAAACGGTCTGTCGCCACCTCGTGTGCGGCTTTGACACAATTAATTTTTCATATGTATCCAAAGCCCTGTAGTTCACCTGTTTTTTGTCAATTATCAAAATAACATTTTCAATTGGATTTTTCTTTGGCTAGTCGGTCTGTGGTTTGCTTAATCAGATGTTTTCCCGCATTAGCGGTTTGTTTACGTATCCCCGATAACACAGCTCGTCGCCAGAGCACAACGATTCCTTTATCCACTTAGAATTTTTCTGCCATTGTAATGACAGTTTTTGCCATTTGCTACTTATCAAAATATCCTTTATCCATAATCGTGGGTGTCCTACTTATCATCCACGTTTGGGTCTCGCCTCTCTTTTCCTTTCTTTCCTTCCTCTCTTTCCTTTCTTTTCTTTTTTGCCTCGGTAAATGGTGCCACATGAGTTCAAACCATACAACTGTTCATCGTCATCTTCCACAAAATGGGTGCCTCATGAATTGTCTGAAAACAACCTCAAATCCCGAGTTGACATCTGCTCTTCTCTCCATTCTCGTCAACTTGTTTCACCTTTTTTGGATAGACTTGTGATTGGCGACGAAAAATGGATCTTTTATCGAAATGTTAAGCGTCGTAGACAATAGCTGGGTAAAGGGGAAGAACCTCAGCCACAGCCGAGAAGGGAACTTCATGGACAAAAGGTTCTTCTTTCAATCTGGTGGGATCACCAAGGAATAATCCACTTTAAATTCTTACCACCTAATGCAACAATTAATGCTCAAATATACTGTCAGCAATTAGAGCGTTTGAACCAAGCTTTGAGGGAAAAAATACCTGCTCTAGTGAATCGAAAAGGGGTGATGTTTCATCAGGACAATGCGCGGGTCACACAGCAAGAATCACGTCATTAAAGATCGAAGAACTTGGTTGGGAGAAAATTCCTCATCCACCTTATTCTCCCGATCTTGCTCCTTTAGACTAGCATTTGTTTCGTAGCTTACAGAATCATTTGGAAGAAAGAGCTTTTGTAACACAGGAAGAGGTTAAAACTGACATTTGTGAGTTGTTCGAATCAAAGCCAAAAGAATTTTATAGTAATGGAATTAGTAAGCTTGTTAATAGATGGAAGGAAGTCATAGATAATCAGAGAAAATACATTGTTGATTGAATCTGTAATTAAATGTAACATTTGGTCACTTGTTTTCTTTATTCAAAATTCAAACAGAACTTATGGGACGACCTCATAGACCCCTATGTACAATTTATTGTCAGTGTGGGTAGAGGAATATAACAACAAATTTAAAATTATGCCCCAATGATTATTTACAAAAATGTACAAAACTATTTACAAGAAATTAAACAAAATAATGTTAGTAATAAAAACCCCTAGAGTCCCTAAATGGGACAGAAACATCAGTTCACTGGACGGGATCAATGCGGGACTTTAATAATATAAAACATTCATCCAATCATTCACTCAAACATGCACTCATTAAGACACAACAACGAATACGAAAAACACACCCGAAACGAAAGGAGCCCCGCACCCACCAGAGAACTGATGTCACTAACCACCTAACGAGGGAGGGGATGGGGAATTAAACCAAAGATAGGACAGAAATAAAAAGGACCAATGAGCAAACAACTTTTAGCTAAGTTAATATGAAGAGAGGAAAATAAGGACAAAAAACGAAAATCTAAACTAACCTAAATCTGGGCGGGGTTAGCCTATGTTTAACACGGGGAGAACAATATCCCGATGCCTAACTGGCATGAAAGTGCCACTTCAAGTCGCCCCTTTCACTCGAAACAAACGTGCAAAATTCATCCACATTTTGCCAAATTCTGATGAAGTGAGCCACCGCTTTTCTTTTTTAATCTTGACTTTAAGCTGATGCTTAAATTACAAGATTAGTTGAGAAGAAATGAACTTCTCGCCTCCATAGAATCCCTTCTGACGCGTCGTCCAAATCACGACACTCATAACACCTAGCAAGCACAAGAACACATAGTGTTCAACCTTCATCATCGTCAGTACTATATTGCTACAAACAGAACGGGCCTCAAGAACAAAGAACTTTACATGAAGCATGAGAAACATGAGGCCTTCAACAAGCTAGCACAACGGTGCTACGGCCCTTGCAATGAAAGACGTGACCAAGGGTCTCCACCTCTCCATCACAACATCGGCAGTTTGGAGATTTTCTCCAATTTCGCAGACGGCCGGCCTTCTCCTTGCACGAGTGCACACTTCTCAGGTTAGGGAAGTTCACACCGGCGTCTTCTTTCCAGGAGGAACCCTCTTCATCCATATCGCGACACATTCGATCTAGGAACGCGATGCGAAGCATATATTGACGGATCTTAATGATAGGCATACCCAGACCGCCTTCAGAAGGGTGGAAGCAACAGATCTTCCAAGGTACGATAGCGGACTTGCCTCTCCGCAAGAAAGGGAAAAAGAGCCTTACTAATGAAATTAGTGTGGCAGACAGAAGAGGAAGTACAGAGAGTCGGTAAAGGAAAATCGAGTAGATGTGCGAAACATATACTTTGCTCTCTTCTTTAAGGAAAGCTTCCTCCAAGACCACAGACTAAATGCAATCTCGACCTTCCCTTTTACCTCCGACTAAATCATTTCCAACTGGATATCGGGACACAACCAGACGCCGAGTATCTTGATCGACTTATCCGTCCCGAGGAAAGGTCCGGGAAGGGAGGCTACCTTCCACGCACCCAACCCGCAAGCCAACAGACATCGCGGTTGATCTCTGTCCCTGTCACCATCTCGTGCCCAATGATTTATTTGCTGACTTCGTCAATCTTGGCCCTGCTCGACACGTAAACCGAAACGTCGTCAGCATAGGCAGAATACCTGACTGAGGTGATAGCAGCAGGTAGGACCGGATTCGCCTTTAACTTGCGAAGGAAAGTTTCCAAAGCAAGAACGCAAAGCAAAATTGAAAGCGGACAATCTTGATGAATGCAAGGAGACAATACGAAAGGTTCCGGCCGTACCCCATTAACCTCCACCAGCGCACCGGAAGTCGCATACAGAAGCCGGATCCAGGTGCCAAAGTACTGCCCAAAACCGGCCACCGGAAGGACAGCCTCCAGGAATCGATGGTCAACTCTATCGAAGGTCTTGATTTAAATTGATCAGCGCGGCTTCACTGTTGACTTCCTCGATGATCAAACGGACCATATATAGGTTGTCCTGAATAGTCCTGCCCTTCACAGCACAAGTCTGTTCGGAGCTAATCAAACTAGAGACGACAACCTGCAAACGGTTGGCTAAGATCTTTGCCGAAATCTTTAACATGGTTAAAGGGCGAAAGTTACCTAACTCATCCCCACTGTTTTTGTCCTTGCGTAACAACTTGATCACACCCCTGGTGAAGCGTTGAGGTATAGACCCCTGCTTCATCCTTTTGTTGTGAATCAGTTCCAGCAAAGGAACAAAAACGGGCAACTGCCTGAAGTAAACTTCGTAGGGAAGACCATCTAACCCCGGAGATTTATCCAGGCCAACCTGTTTCAGCGCTATCCAGATTTCCGTCTCTGTGATGGTACCCAGTAGCCGAGCCGTCACTATTTGTCTAAGTCCATACTACCTCCCGAGGGTGCTCATTCCGGGACTTATCGACAAGATCGAACTTAACGATAAATGGTTTCACGTCCTGGTTTTTAGTACCCAAATTTGACCCTATACGATCTATGTCGAGATCAAGAACGGCATTCCAGTCCCTAGCTAAAACTACCCGACGAGATGTCGAAAACGGCTCGATCTGCCGAAACAAAGCAGGCGGCTCAGAATCTTCATTGGGCGCATAAATCCCAATGAGACGAAGAGCCTTATCCTTTATGGCAACATCCAACATGCAAAGCCTTACCTCCGGATCTGCAAAGACAAGAGCACTTAATATACTGGAAGCGGCAGAGATATGGTTCTACCGGAGGATGCTGAAATTACTATGGTCAGAACCAAGAGCAACAAGAATTTCCAAACCGTTCTCTTCGTTTATCAGACTAAAAGAAGAACACGGATTACATTGCTATCGGGATTTTTTCAATCATTTCTCTCCAAGAAAGGCGAGAATACCACTAAGGGTTACTGCGAGTTAAAGAGAACGAGAAAACATTAGCGAGGAAAACAAAGGACAATGAGTAAAAAAGAAAAGAAAAGAAAAACAGAAGCCTGAAAGACAGGCTGCATGAAGATTTTTGAAGATCTCCACAAGCGAAAAATGCGAAAAAAGAAACTGTAAGAATTTAACTTCCGGTTACATCTAGATAGTTCAACAGTAAAACAATGAGACCTAATTGCCAATCGAGTAGTATGCTCACATTCATCCGGTCACCGTACTAGGGAGGAGAGCTCATTCAAATAACTGCCATGAAAATATTTATAGAAAATGCAGAGGGAAGCTGTTTTTAATTTATTGTATTTCCACCTAATGAATAAACATACTTTTCATATAATTAATAGATGGTAGAATGAATGCTCCAGCATATCAAAATATTTTGGAAGCAAATTTAATGATTTCGGTTGAAAATCTTGAACTTCCTTCTGATTGGATCTTCCAACAAGATAACGATCCTAAGCACACTGCAAAATCTATGAAGAAATGACTTGCTGAATATAATGTGAATATCCTAAAATGGCCAAGTCAGTCCCCAGATTTAAAACAAATCAAGAATCTGTGGCATTATTTGAAAATTCAAATCAAATCGAGAGCTTCAACAAACATCCCGGCTCTGAAGATTATATGCGAAGAATGGAACAAAATACAAACTAAAATTTGAAAATAATTAAGAACTACGAAAGGTTGGTTGCTTTAGAAGTGAATAATGGCTATTCTACAAAGTATTAAATGAAGATTATGTATTCTTTTTGTATTGTACAATTAATATTATTGTACATTAAATAGAATTTATTTCTATTAAATCAAAAGTTACTGTTTTTTATTCATATTTATTTATTATGCATCTGTACGTTTCTTCAATAGTTTAATACAATGAATTAAAAATACGTATGTGTACGAATATTTGTTTCCATCACTGTAAATATATATATATATATATATATATATATATATATATATATAAAGAGAGACATATGGGCGTAACGTAAGTAAAATTATACCTACGTCAAGCCTGACCAACATTTCTGTATGCATACATCGTAGCTCAGGTTACTATCTAGTCTGTCTGAAGTTATTATGCAAATCACTTAAACCTCAATAACTCAAATTTGCGTTTATAAAATTTTGTGAAATTTTAAACAATTAATTTAGGCGTCGAAACAATCCTTAAATTAAATTCTTGGGTAGTTTTAACATGTTTTACTAAAAATATTGGATTTATTATAAAAAAAGCAAATGTTATACAAAAACAGAAAATCACTTTTTTCTTCTTTAGCTAATATTATTATAAATATTATTATTATTTATTAGAAATTATTGCAAGATGATAAAATCATCAACAATTTTTCAACACCTACAATAAAACAATTAACAAAGATATACAATATGTTTTTGAATCATTTACATCTTAATATAGTGACCCTTTTTTCTAAATTACTGTCAGCAATCTATTATTTATTGATTTTATCAATTCTTTTTACTTCAGCAGGTGAAATTGATGGTTTTAATTTCTTCCCATAAGTCTACGTTGCTGTGATATTGTTTGCTACCTTCAAATAATTTCAACTTCACAATTGGCCATAGAATTTTTATCTAATTCAGATAAGGACTTGATGATGGGCATTCCATTATCTTCTCTACTGTAAAAATTCACAAGTGATCATAGAGACATGAGAAGAAGCATAAAAACTTTGAAACTGCGAGCTAGAACTTCAAAGAAATTCTTATCGATGAAACCGCAATAATTAGCACTTCTTCATCGACTTTAAATTGTTCAATGATCGTTTGGTGGAGTATTCCAATCGAAATCACCATAGTGCCGCCTCCTTGTATTATTTTAGCCACAGACACATCTACATTGGACAGAATCCATCCTTTTGCTCTGTCGGAGTTAGCTCCTCCTTTAGTTCCTTAATCCTTCAACAGGGGTCTCTCTCCCCTGGCTATAAATACTCGCTGACCCTTCACCTCTTCCTCTCTTTTTCCCTTATACCACCTCGCAAAAGTGAACGCTCACAGATACAGCGTTTCCCAAATGCTGGGAACACGCTAAGAACAATACACGTACGTACGAACACTCACCACAACACACACATATAATATTCACCACACGCACACAGTGTAACGGTCCATGTAACTTGTAACCTTTCTTGTTATTAATACATATATTTGTTTACATATATTTATCGGTCTTGTGTTTGTTTTTCTTTATCTTCTTTGGACTTAATTAAAGTTGTTCATGTAGCTGGACCGGCTAGCAGGACATTTCTACCCACACGTTTCTTCTAATTCTACTCAACACTGTCCGCTACAGCTCATTCATCAGGTTCATCGAGTGTCACAGGACTTTTGTCCGGGAAAATTACTTCAGAAAGTCAATTTTCATGCATTTCTTGGCTCAATTTTGAAGCCTTAAAGTATTTGGTTTATTGAGAGCAGTTTGCTTAAGGATTTCTTCACAGACCCCAATGTGCGAAGTATTCTACGCATTTTATCCTTCTTAACCCCTTAATTCCAGACTGTTCAAAGATCTGAGCTCAAGTTAAAAGTGATTGTTTCGCTATAACTCGCTTTCCTTTACGTTCCCCTCGAGGAGACAAGTTCTTAAAGCCTTTTTCTTTGCTTTTAATTCTTATTTTAGTTATATTTTCAACAGCCCTCTTCATCGTTTGATGAGCTCTGTGAAGATCTTTTGATATCTTCGATATGGACATTTTCTCACTCAATTTGTTATATTCTGTTTTTCAGTATTTGTGAAATCCAAACCATTATCCATATATTATGGTAAAAAAAGAAGAAAAAGTTTTTACTTGATTTCAGCGGCATTAATCTTCATAAAAACTTCAGATTGCAGATTTTATAATAAATCCAATAACCTTAATAAAACATGTTGTAACGACATAAAAATTTATCTCAAGTTCTTTGTTGACGCCTCGGCGTTTAAAATTTGTCAAAAAACGTTTCAAAGCAAATTCGGTTATTAAAGTTCATGTAATTTGCATAATAACTTCAGACGGGCTGGATATATATATTTATCTGACATTCTTTCTAAAATATCTTCGTCTACCTACATGCCTGACTGTTTACCTATTAATGTCTGTCTGCTTCCCCACCTCACCATACGCATCAAATTTACACAGAGAAAACAGCGAAGTAAAATGCTATTTCGTTTATGGAGGGTGAATAACCTGTTAGGGCACGGATTTAGCTGGTGCAAGTTGAACTGAACGGAGTTTTTTGGGGTTTTTTTTTTTTTTTTTTTTTTTTGGTCGTCAAGTGATTTCTACTCAAAAGATGATGACAGCTTTTGTTATGCTGTATTCTTTCTTTTCGTCTCCTCTCTCTCTTTTTCACTTTATCTCTCTCTTTCACTTCCTCTCTTTCACTTTCTCCCCCTTTCACTTTCCCCTCTCTCTCTCTCTCACTTTCTTTTTCTCGCTTTCCTTCGCACTCTCTCGTATTGAATCACGTGTGTTTACTCTAAAAGGTTGGATAAAAATAGTTGATCTCGCAGGCCGTTGCTATTTTTATGTGTGCGATTCTCGTAGGGTGGGTGGGGTGTTCCATTACTGTGTTATGGTTGAACAAATATCTATTTTTAAAAGTTTCAACACTTATAATATAAAATTTCATCCGCAGGTATAAACTTCAAAATGCATCTATTTATGTATGTTTTTTAAAAAAAAAATTATGTGTGCATGTATGTATCTATGTATGTATCTATGTATGTATCATGAGTGCGTTAGAACGAATCTCACCATGGTCGATTTGTCAAAAAAGAGACTTCCTGATGTTATCGGAATGGATCGAGGTCGATCTCAGCGTGCAACACCTTTGTAAAGTGCCTGAAAACCATACGACCGGTTGGCACAAGCCTTGGGCAGACGGAACTCTTGATGGCCGTCAATAGTTGTGCTAGCACAAAGCCACAAGTCATCGTGGCCGAAGGCTTGTGGCTTGTTGATCACACTAGATAACACACTCTCTCTTAGACAATGTAACTAAGGTCTGCTCAGCATAAATGCAGTATAAACCATAGATTGGCTCTGTAGGTGTTGAAGAAACAAATGTGACTGAGCGTGCGTCTGCAATGGATTGGCTAACTGCCCTTATAGATGAGTATCCTCAAGTACGGGTGACCAGCTATTATTATGCATACGATATTGCACATAGAAAACTCTTTGATAATGGATTATGAAAACTGAAAGTATTTAGACATTGGACAGTTTATAGTGAAATATGTATCGGAAACCATGAAAATGATCCGAAATAAAGGAAAATAAATTAAACTTTTTAACAAACTACTTCTGTTGGTTCTTAACAAAACACACACACACACACACAGAGAGAGAGAGAGAGAGAAGGGAGAATAGGAGAAGAGAGAGAAAGTTCGGACCGCTGAAATGCCACCGAGTTCATCAGATAACCTAAACGACTCTGGTCGTTTGAGAATCGCGGTTAAGTCACCATTCAGTCGTGGTGCGAATTCTGTCTGTCTCTCTTTTTCTTTGGTAACCTGACCAGTCAGTTTCTGTTCGTTTTATCACTACATTGTATATATATATATATATATATATATATATATATATAGATCGACGGAGTTGCTATGGACTCGCCTTTGGGTCCGGCACTTGCCAACATATTTGTTGGCTTTCAGGAAGAAAAAATACGAAAGAATCCACTTTGTCCTCAAATGTACTGTCGGTACGTTGATGACACCTTTTGTTTATTTAACGGTGAAGTTGAGGCTGACCAGTTTCTTTCGTTTTTAAATGGTATCCATCCGGCACTGAGGTTCACTAAAAAAAAAAAATAAATAAAAATAAAAAATAAATATATAAATACTACGTTACTTAAAAATCGAAAACAGAAAATATAGAAGTAAAATAAATTGACCTAAATTCATCCAAGTAAATAAATAAACTAACCAATCCCGATAAAGTTACCGTTAGAAAAAAAAATAAAGATAATCAACCCAAATAAACACAAATTAAAAACTGTTTTTGCCAAAATAATAGTTAGAATAAACTACAACAACCAACCCCCAAAACGGAACAGATAGCTTTAATTAAATTCTCAAACCAAAACAAAACTATTAAATAAGTGATATAAACAAATTTTACTACGTTAATAAAAAACACCGATTAAAAAATAAGTAAATAAATAGATAAATAAATAAAATAAGAAACAAAAAATAAAATTAAATAAAAACAAGCAAAATAATTTAACCCAAATAAATAAATAAACGACTTCCGGTAAAATAAGCGCCATAATAGACTACCCACAATGCACCACTGACCCGTATATGTATAAATAGCCGAGAAAAATAGCAGCACACGTGGCCTGACGATTGCATATAGCATGAAACAGACTGTAGCCTCTAAGTGTTGACTTCTATGTTCACTTTTATATTTATATATATATATATATATACATATATATATATATATATTACAAAGAGTTAATCATACCTTGAATCAATTAGCAATATTAATAGAATTATTGGCGAAATCCCTTCGCTAGAAGACATAATTATAAGCATTATACTACTAATAATTCGTGGATTTGCCAAATTACAAAATTCATAAAAATTCTCTCTTGAAATATTTGAACTTTAGCATTGCGACCTGCACGCTCCAACACTACATAACCGTTAATAAATAGCTTATTCTTAAAAACATCTTTCGGTGGGAAAAACACATGATTAACTTTTTGTAATATAAATTATATGCTGCCTATTTTATTACGTTCATATATATATATATATATATATATATATATATATATATATATATATAAGTATTTTTCTACAAAGACTTTTGTGTTTTGTTTGAACTTTATAATGTATTTATGTTGTCGTATGTTCCATACACTTTAAACTAGGTGTATGTTATATATTCCCACACAACAATGAAGAATTGCTGATTTATCGTACAACCCTGTTACCTGTATTTATGCAGATATGATGAAAACGAATAGAGTACAATTCCAACGTTCGTAATACCGAGTAGGACAATATTATTTATTTTAACATTATTGTTGTGAGGGAGAAAGGCATAAAAATAGACTGACATCAAGAGGAATAGCATGGCGAGCAGTAGATTTTGTTGGAAACAGTCATTCACGGCTAAACATTCTCTTCTACCCTAGTATCTATTCCACGTTATGTTTCTTGTACCAAAAGGTAATAAACTTGTTAAACCAATTCCCTCTTTGATACATGTTTCGTTGGACAAGACTGACGAGGTATTTTTCTTTAGTCTTTTATTATGTGTTTTTTGTATAGAGAGAAGTGTTTTCTTATCCGGTCTTGGAATATCCAATTGGTTACGACCCCTTTCGTTTAAACTATTTATACAATTTGTAATATTAGTATAGTCATGATCAGATTAACTGAAAAGCACTCGGAACAAACAATCAATTCGAAGATTTCTACACACGCTAAGTTAAAAAAAAAGGAATCTCTTGTTCGCACACAACTCTTGTGTGAATATATTTTCAATTTAATGTATTTAATACAAAAAATATCAACTTTATTTTGATTTATTATTGGATATAGTAAAATTTTGAAGTCAGTTTTTTACGCAAGAGTCTGCAGGAATTCGGTATTTCTGTCCATTTTTTAGAAGATACTTAAAACTAAATTCTCAAAAACTGGTAAAAGTTATGAATGTAATTTTTGCCATCAATATTTATCATCAAACCCCAACCTTTCGCATTGAGTTCAATGTCGATTTTCTAAAAACAGTGAAAAACCAACCTGCCCTATTGTAACGTAATATTAACAAACAATGGATAATAAATTCAAGGTAAATACGTCCATTCATCATCTAAATTAGTAATTTTCAATTAAAAAGAAATACAAGAATATTTTTTATACCTTTTACACGTATTGTTAAGTGAAGGAAAAGTATTCTAATGTTATAATTGACCAATGATTTGTTAGCAAATGTATTCATAAATTTAAATGACCCACAGCGAATTGCTTTCCTAACGAAAACAAATTCACTATTAATTGTGCCTGACACACCACCACTTGCCTCTGAAGACGATTGGCCCTACATAGGTGAAACCAGGGCCCAATCAGAGTGCAGTTAAGCCAACATGATAATATAACAAGATCGATATGCAACATACTTGGGATGCACAAATGGGATGCACATCTCCAACTGTAACGAGTGTCTAAAAATAATTGAAACAGCATAAAAGGCAAATATCAACCCTTAACAACATCGACTATGAACACGGCCACAATGTTATGGCTGTGTTCGGGAATAAAAAATATGTCAACCATTCAGCAACTTCTGACTATTTATAATAACAAACCAAAATACTTGAAAATGGTTAACAGATCTGCCGAAAGTGCTCGGAGAGAAACATTAGTTGAACGATTTCTACAGACTTCATATTTATGTGCCGTGTCCCCTCAGGACATATGCGATTATGGCTCTCTACTATTTCCTGTCCTTTGTATCTCTTAATAAATATTGTCCTTTTATTATTTCTCCCAAACACTGCTCTGCCATCCATTTACCCAAAGCTCATCAATTATGTCATTCGCTGTTTTCCTCTTGCCCTTAACCTGTCCTGGGAGTATCAGATTTTCCAATCCCATCTTCCTCATTACATGCTCCAGAAATTTCAATTGTTTTTTTTTTATGTATAAGTTGCTCATATGTTCAGTCCATGTTATCCTCAGCATCCTTCTGTAGAACCACATTTCTGTTGCTTTAAGTCTCTTCTACATCTTTAAGGAGATACTAAGTCCAAAAAATTAATCTTATGTTCGCACACAAGAAAAACGTATCATTAGAGTATTAGTGAGGGGTTGCTGCCGAAATACACAACTATATATAAAGCAGTAAAGCAAGCCTTTCTGTCCACTCGCAGAAACAAGAATTGATCCTCACCCACACAAGGAAAATGGAAACACCATATCTCACCTGTTTAAAAGTTTGCAAAAACTTGCTGACTTTGGAATATACCTGCATGTCCATAAAAAAAGAGCCTTCATTTATCGTCTGTGTTGAGAGTGTCCACTATATATATATATATATATATATATATATATATATTATTTTTTTAAAAAATCGCGACACAGAAAGTTAGTGTTTTGAAACCGAAACTGAAATCCTAAAGTTCAATTTCCAAATTAAACTTAAAATTTAGAGCACGGTTTCATTCTAAAGCGATGTTAAGAATAACTTACGGAGAAATCCTAATTGATTAATTAATCTAATTAATTTAATTTTTAAATTGAACTTTACGACTTGAGTTTTCGTTTTGAAACATAGTAATTTCTGTGTCAGGCTTGGGACATTTTTTTTTTAATAATTATAATCCTATGCTCTATTTTGTATTGAGCACTGTTTTCTTTTTAAATAAAACAAAAATACTAAAGAACTTTGGATTATAAATTTGACTGTTCTTTCCTATTACTTGGACACACACACACACACACACATATATATATATATATATATATATATATATATATATATATATATATATATATATAAGCTTGAATATAAACCAAACAATTAGATATTAGCAACTGTGTATAGGTGCGTTAGCGCGTTCAAAGATAAGCGAATAAATATTTACTTAATTTAATACAAGGGGTAGACAAAACAGTGCTCAATGCAGTTAGACAAAGCTAAGAAGTATATACTAATAAATATAAATATACTTATGTTTGTAGTGCAACTTATAGTTTCACGATGAGTCTTCCATCGACACATTAATGAAGATTCATCTAGTGTTGTAGAACGACGTGCACCTAAAATTTATTTGAGAGAGAAAGCTTTGTGCATTCCCAGTCCTACTCTCTTGTCCAATGCCAGCCATCTGCTTTCTGGTGCAAAGGCTGCCACGAGATAAACGATGTTCAATGCTGCATGTTATATTTCGGAGTGACTTTTGGTATAATATCTATCTATCTATCTATATAAATATATATATATATATATATATATATATATATATATATATATGCGTGGCACTTATTGGAAAGCGCTCAATAGTAGAGCTAATATATTCAATGGATATGAGTTTGTAACCCTGGGTTTCACGCTTTTGAGTTCATCAGACAAACTAAAAAAATTTGCCTTATGATCGCAAAAATGTGAAACCCAGGGTAACAAACTCATATCTCTCTCTCTATATCTATCTATCTATCTATATATCTATATATATATATATATATATATATATATATATATATATATATAGTGCTGGTGGTAATAAAACAGTGCTCGGTGTAAAATATCAGAGTTAAGATTTCTATGAATAATAAATATATATTTGTTCTTCAACGTTTGGTTCAACTTTGAGGTCCGTTCACGTAGCAATCATTAGGCACAAATTGAAAACTGACCGTTGTAATGTTTCGAATTGTCTAATCTACTATTAATATAGTGGAACAGTTTATTTGTTTATGAGAAAAAGGTTTTTGTTTTATATATAAATATATATATATGAATATATATTTCTTATTATTATAAACGTTATTTTTAGTGGGTATACGTGTTTCTCTTAGTATCCCTCTTTTTTCTTTTCTTTTTTTTTTTTTTTTCATTTTATTAATGTGAAATTAATAACAGCCGGGAAGTCTTACTAAAGAAAAATTATGCTCCTCGTCAGGATTCGAAACAGGAGGGAAAACAGTCGAAGTATTCTTATGTAGGAATATTATTATTATTATTATTATTATAAATAAATAAATAAATACGAATAAAATATAAAATAACAATAATGAAAATCATAAATAGAATAACATTAAAAAATAGCATAAAAACACTATAAATTAAATAAAAAATAAAAATAATACGAATACTCCCAGCATGCAACAAAATTTGTTCCTGCCGGAAAAATACAGACATCCCGCCAAAAGACGTTGAATTCAATGTCTTCACCACGAACATATGTCCAACTTCTCATTGTGATATGGCTTGTAATACTACAGAGTAAATTCCCCCTTTTATCACATGTACCATAACACAATTGTAACCTAAAAAAATACACACACCAATACACACAAAAAATAATTGCATGAAATGAACATACAATTTACCATGCTTTTCCTGTTACTTGTGTACGTTTTATTTCCTGTCAAGTATGTTTTTACATTCGTGAACACGAGGTCAATTTTTGCTGCTACCAATTCGGTAACGGATCTCACTTAACAGAGCAAGGTTAGAATTGCCTATTTAAGGGAGGCACGTTTTTTCTCTTTGATACTTCTACTAACTTTAGTTTCGTACCCGACATGTAAACAGTATTTTTTTAAAGCCGACATCATTTCTTATTAATATAAATGCTATTTTTAGGGGGTACACAGGTTTAAGCTACTATCCGTGACTTTTATTAACAAGGAAATTAATAATCCACCTGAATTAAGAAAAATTCTCTAGAATTGTTGCAATATGGAACGAACCGATATCTATCCTCCATATCTTCATAATAACACAACCCTTACTTCCAACACTTTATGCCATTACAACATCCCCATTTATTAACCTTCTTTGGTGAGTGGCCTTTAGTCTCTGTATTAAATGAAAATTATTTTAAAAAAATGTTACTTATTAGTATTGGATCATATTTTTTCAATATTACTCGCTAACAAAATGACATTACTGCCACGTTTTGTAACATAGGAAGGAGATAAAATTTTGCGCCTTCTCTGGCTAACGTTTTCAGCTGACATGAAAATGGAAAGAATATATAGAATCCACTGCTAGAAAGCCGGTTCACTGTGTCGGGTGAGACAATTCTTCTCCCTTCAATCTATCTTGTATATCTATAAGTCTACCATTCACCCAAACTTAGAATATTGCAGCCACATATGGTCCGGTGCCCATGCAATTTACCTGGAGATCCTTCATAAGACCCAAAGAAGAATCAGCAATATTATTGATCCTGATCTGGCGTCTCGGCATCAGTCACTTGCCCACCACTGTAAGGTTGCCTTTCTGTGCCTTTTCTATATATATTTCTATGGCAATTGTTCGGATGAGCTCTTCGCTTTGGTACCTAGACAGGCGACGAGATGGCATCAATTTACAGTTGAGCTAGCTAGATGTAGCCGTAGCTTCTACCCTGTTTCGATTCTCGCTCTTCTTGCTTGGGGCACTCCCTTCCGTTTCCTAGCTTTCCAGAGCTGAAATCGAGGGAAGACTAAATATAAAAACATGAGAAGCATGAGATTAAATAAAGGTGGAAAGATCAGATGAAAATCATGTCAAGCCCTAACAGGCATTCCCTCTGTTTACAGAGAGAGAGCTGCCTGGACCTGACATAGATTGTTTCCAATACCTTTAAGTGTAACAAAGAAAGAGCATGACTAAGGATGGAAAATGAATCAATGATGAAATTTGTGGCATAATTTGGATTGTTTATAAGGTGCTCAGCAATGGCGGAGCCGTATGTGTTCCTGATATTATCACCAGACTGGAACTACCATTCCTAATTCTTCCGGCTACGTGCTGGTTAATCCGTGCATCTAAACGTAAGGTAGTTCTGCCTATGTAGTCGGCTCCGAAACTACATTCAAAAGGGTATATTACATTATTAATATGGTGGGAAGGCAGAACGTCCTTCCGAGTAGACACCCAAGGAGACCTGGTAGAAAAAACAACACGCAAATTGGCGGAAAAATAGAAATTTTTAACCGTTGAGTTTATTTGTTTGGCAAATTTACCACTTATTGAACCCAACCAGGGCAAATGCAAATACACACGGCATTTAGAAGCCATACTCGGTCTGGGTTTATAGAAATTTAAGATTTTCTTTTTCATGACCGACTTAATAATATCCAAAGGGTACCCATTATTAGCTAGAGCCTTAGTAATTGCTTTCAGCTCTTCATCTAGTTTAGATTCTGAGCAGATCAACAAAGCTCTATGTGTAATGGAACTAATAAAGTTTTCTTTGCGTTTGTTAGGGCAAAATGCATCCCATCGAATGTATAGTCCGGTAAAAGTTGGTTTACGATAGACTGATGTATGTAACCGGATGGTGTTTTAGTTACTAAAACATCCAAAAAAAGATATAGTGGAATTAGTTTCAATTACCTTCGTGTACCTTAATACCGGATGCATACCATTAAGAAGTTAAAAGAACATTTTTGCCTCCGTTATATTTTCAAAGAGGCAAAATGTGTTATCAACATATCGATGGTATATTAGTGGTTTGGCAGTTTCAAAAAATAAACGATTTTCATAGAAACCAACAAAAATATTCGCCAATAAAGGTCCCAGGACTGAACCCATAGAAACTCCGTCGATTTGTCTGTACATTGTGTTATTGAAACTGAATTCAACAGACGTCACAGTAAATGTTAGCAACTCAAGAAAAATGTTTTCAGTAATGGCAGATGGAAATATCCGGCTACAATATAACAAATCTGTGCAGATATCTATTGTTTCTGAAATAGGGACACAGGTAAATAGGTTGTTGATATCGAACGAACACATAAATTTATTAGTCGAATTACAGTTTTGAATATCTCTTGCAAAAGAAAAAGAATCTTTTATGCAATGACAACTGTAATATTCTTGTATAGGTTGTAATAGTGTGTCAATCCATTTGGCAACCTTCTGTTGAGCTGACCCCACCATAGACAGAATTGGTCTAAGTGGGGTACCTGCCTTATGGGTTTTAGGCAAACCGTATAAACGGGAACGAATTGAGCCCGATATATATATATATATATATATATAGTTTCGATCCCGGCTTGAGGTAATCGGATGTCTATCCACACTGATGAGCTGTGAAACAGCGAAAAAAGACTGTCTGTGGATCACAATATATATATATATATATATATATATATATATATATATATATATATATATATATATATATATATAGTGGAAAATATACATACATATCCAAAATATATATTAAAAAAAAAAAAATACCCATACATGTATATTTTCAGAAAAAAAATTTCCAAGAGGAAGAATCCAGATAGAACTCAATGTCTAGGACAGAGTAAGGTTATAATAAAAAGGCTTAAACACTAATATTCCATGGTCATAATTTATTCCATTGGAATCGTAAATACGATCCAAATCATCAGACCTACAAATTCAAAATGAAAACAGAAAAAACAACTCCGGAAATCAAAACAGAATTTAGAGAAAGTGTAAGTATGAGGAGGAGGGAGATGAAACCTTAACAGAGAGAATTTTAGGAGATGTGGTGGCGGGGAATTTAAAAAGAGGAGAGAAAGAAAGTTGACGGATGTCTAATGCATAAAGATACATTTCGTGGTGACATATACACACCATAGACAATTAGAAGTTAGGAGGTAGGGAAAAAAAACAAAAAAAAAAACAAAAAAAAAAGAAAGAGAAGAGGTGGGGGAGAGAGATGGGACGAGGGAAAATAAAATTGTGTTTACTTAAAGGGCCGCTTTGTAATTGAGAAAATTTGACAAATTAATATCGACTACAGGTTAGAAATCAAATATAAATATATGAAGATGAATATAACGGTTGTCTAATTTAGCAAGGACCAAATATTTCTATGTTCTAAAACACATACTAATACACACAAAAAATATATACAAGTAGGTACATACACTTAGGCATGTACTCACACACACACACAGACATACGTGTACACACACATACATATACATATATATATATATATATATATATATATATATATATATATAAAACCTAAAAATATAAAAATATATTCACATATCCACACATACACATATTCATCTATATTCATATACACACACTTTTCACATACATATACACGCATACACATGCCCCCATGCTTATATTCATACATACATACATACATATACATACACATACACATACATATACACATACACATACATATATATACACATATACATATATATACATATATATATACATATACCCATACATACACGTACATACACATAGACACATACATATACATATACACATATACATACATATACACACACACATATATATATATATATACACATGCAAATAGATACACACCCTTACACATGTATATATACATACGCACACATACACACACACATGTATATACATATGTACACATACACACTTATACATATACATACATAGACACCTCCATACGTACATATGTACACACTTACATACAAACACACATATATCCACATATACACATACATACATATACATACAAATATACACACATATATACACATATATACACACATATATACACATACATACATATACACATACATACATATAAATACACACACAGATACATATATGTACATATATATAAAAAGTCAAAATCTAAATAAGTGACGATTCAAATATTTGCACATGTAAAAAAAAAATTCACATATATATATATATATGCATATACATACACATACATATACATACATATACATATACATACATGCATACACATACACAAACATATATAAATACATAGCGCATCACATAAACGTGCACAAAGATACATTTAGAGATAAACATAATAGTCATACAATTAAAATGTCATGCCCGATGTTATAGGACTAAGATGGAGCCGACATAAGTGACAACATGTTAAAAATGGTGTTCAAGTTTTGAAACGTTTCTTATGTCTACATTTAGAGAATATCTCATTCCGAAGATTCAGCAGCTCATCTCGATTCTTATCTTTGATAATGAAGATTTTTTTCCGCCATGCATAGATCACACCGATCGCGGAAGTTATTAGGTGTTCTGGCTCTAGATAGGAATCTCCATTTCAAAATTGGGTTTAATCCCTTATCCACCAGTTCCCAGTAGTGTTTGGATAAGGAAGTCTGTCTACTGAGGCCTCTATATCTAAATGAGCGTCTATGGTTGTATAGACGCTGCTTCCAATCACCGGCGGATATACCTATGTATCTTTTTTCTCGTTTATATTTCCCTCGGGAAAGATAGTTGCCTCGTATACTACATTTTCAGATTTGCATTTACATTATATATATATAATTTATTTATTTACCTGTGTCTCTATTTCAGAAACAATAGATATCTGTACAGATTTGCTAGCCATTTGTATTCGAGGATACCCGTCTACTAGGGCAACTAGCCAATCACTATTTCGTTTGTTCAACACCCACTTTTATACTGCAACTATGCTGAGCAGACCTTAGTTACAGTTTCTGGGAGAGAGCGCGTTATCTATCGTGATCAACAGTCTGAACAACGCCAGCACACTCAAATCCTCGGTCACGATGTCTTGTGACTTCGTGCTAGCACAGCTATCGACGGCACCCAAGGGTGCCGTTTACACAATTTCATTCACAAGGCTTGGGTCAACCCGTGGTATGGTTTTCAGACACTTTCCCCCTCCAGTCTGATAACATCAGGAAGTTTCCTTCCTAACAAGTCAACTGTGGTGAGATTCGAACTCGGGTCTCATGGTCAGAAATCGAACATATATATATATATATATATATATATATATATATATATATATATATAAGGAAAATGCAATTATAAAGTTTTTTCTGGGTAAACGCCGAAAATTATTTTACTGGGGAAATGTATTGCAAGCGAGAAGATGATTGTCAGTTGTCAGGAGTTTATGCAGTGGCTGCCAAGCTGGTCGATACCGGCTGCTAGTGAGCGATTTAATCTTTTTAAGTGGTCAGTAGACCGAATAATTGGTCGCAAGGTCGGATATTATTTCAGCCTTTACTCACGACACAGATGTGCTTTGACATCTTGAAAACCACTTGTTTTAGACTGCTTTCATCTAAATATTAGCGGGTGATTCGGAAATTTTACCCTTACAGAAATCGCAAAAGTAGGCGATAGGTACCCCCCCCCAAAAAAAAAAAAAAACCGGCAACCACTGGACTAAACCGAGATGTACAGACAAGAAAAACACCAATCGAGTAAAATAAGAAAAAGAAATAGGTGCTCAATACACGAAGTAGAGAAGAGTGTAAAAAATCTTAGTGAGCCAGAAACCTTAAATGACAAACTTTCCCTGAAGATTCATTTAGGTGAAACCTAGGTAGGTAGTTTCTGACTCACTGGGATTATATATATATATATATATATATATATATATATATATATATATATATATGTATGTGTGTGTGTATGTGTGTGTATATATATATATATATATATATAAAAATTTACTAATTCAAAAATATTATATTATACATATATATATATGTGTGTGTGTAAAAATATGGACAGTATGAAAGAAAATACAGAAAAAAAACAAAATTCTGAATATGCATTATTAATGTTAAAATAAAGTCGACGTCGGACGTTTCGGTCTATTTAAGACCATCTTCATGGACATTTTCATTTAAACATAATTAACATTATAACATCAACGGAAGAGATTTCTTTAACTGTTTATAAAAATTTTCAGTCGACTTTTTGATATTTTAATTTTTGGAAATCATCTTCGAATACGTCTTAACAACATCGCCCACGTGACGATTACGTGATCATATTTAAACAGAACGCTGATCTGTATAAAATTTCAGTTATCTGTTTGAATTAGTTGGGCTCTTATGTCCATCGTCTTTTGTGTTAAATTGTTATAAGTTATAATGTTAATTATGTTTAAATGAAAATGTCCATGAAGATGGTCTTAAATAGACCGAAACGTCCGACGTCGACTTTATTTTAACATTAATAATGCATATTCAGAATTTTGTTTTTTCTGTATTTTTCTTTCATATGTGTGTATATATATATATATATATATATATATATATATATATATATATATATATATATATATTCATATTTATGACTGTTCATTTATTAATCGTTTTTTGTTTTTTTTTGTTTGTTTTTTTTGTTGTGTTTTGTTTTTGTTTTTTTTTCGTCTGAGTCTGAACTACCAGGAGCAGAGATCGAACTCACTATTAGAATGTCAACAAATTCATGAACTAATTCTTTAACTCTCAAGAGTATTATCCCGTGGGACAATCCTTAGTCTAGTTCTAAAATCTGTTGCTAATCTTACTGCTGTTACGCTTGACTGGATTCATCGTGCTGTCTTTTTCCTTATTGCTGCTGTTGTTGAACCTTTGCTACCATGTTTTTTTTTTATTTATTTATTTCGGTGACTAAGGAAGCAATAAGCAACAAATCAACATTTTCTTAACAAAAACCACTGATGTAACTGTGTTGGATATTTACAAACAACATCGATTAACACAAAAGCGATAAGAAACTAAATGAATTCGTCTAGGCTGTGTATCTAGACAAACTGAAAACCCAAAATTTAAATTTAAACTTAAGCGTTCTTGCACCTTCCGAGTTTCTCTCAATGCTTTATTAGAACCGACACTTGTTTATATTTTTCCCTCCCACCACATATATATGATTCCATAAAAAAACATGTTTTTGAAATGTTGAAACACGTTACATAGGATCTTTCCATTTTGTCATTCAATTCCCCACCTATAAAATGAATTTATATATCCTCAGTCTATTTAATCTCTTCCAAGTCTATACTCTGCGTATATACAAACACTGATGTGAAGAGAGAGACACTGTTCATTTAAGCATTCCATACCAAATTCCAAACGAATCTACTAATAGAAAACTGCGTTCCTGCTTTCCCTCCCGAGGCCAGTATGCTGGTGTATAAGGTGTGGTAATCAACATACTCTACCAAGTGTTCCAACAATAGAACTCAAGAAACTCTAATCTGGAACTGGAATGGAAGCAGTGATGGCACTGATAACCCGAATCCATCATAAAATTTCAGGCTATGGAATTATCAAATGCTAAACACTTCAAATAGCTTGGTGTATGGATCTGTTATAACAAATTTAGTATAGAAGATAAGGAAATTTAACGTAGAATAGGCTGCGCTAGAGGTAGTTTCATGCAATACTGCAAATTGGCACAAAACCAAAACAGTAATCTAAAAATTCGAATCAAGTTCTTAAATAGTCTCTCAAAATCGAAACTTTCATATGGACTGGTGCTATAAAAAGAAAACTATAATACATATCAATTCGGTATTTAATCTCCTTCGAATTAGACCCCTTCTGAAGCCACACACTTTGGAAGCATTACTGGAACTTTTTTTTCAGTCGGGTGGGGTATAGCAAGCAGCTGCCGCGTCGCGTTCTCTTGGATTTCCTCGACGTCTTGAGATCTTGTTCCTTTCAAGTGAGATTTGATTTTTGAAGAGTTGCAAATGATCTTGGGAATATAGTGGTTGTCGGAGCTGGGGAATGTTATCATTGACCAAAATACTTCTGTACAAGACATGGAATCTCTGTAGTGTGTTGTGACGACCAGTACTGTCGTCTCATCACACCACATATTCCTTCCAAGCACTGTTATAAACAACGGAAATGACTGAGAACGTTATAACTTTGTGCGCATGCGAGTCAGATTTCAAGATTCTGCGTACTTTAGCTTTGTTACCATAGCAACAGTCCCGATACTTTTTGATCAGATCTTTTATATATATGGTGGACTCTCCTAGGAACCGACAGCCCAGGTACCAGCACATATGATTTGATTATAGTGGGGAAGGCTTTATTCAGAACTAACTACACTTTTTAAAGGGACGAATAAAGAGACCTGTTGCGCTACGCGCCACAAGGTCCCCAAACGACCCTCCGCAGGTTTTGAAGTCAGAGTTGTCCTTCTAGACCAGTTGCCATCCAAGGCTATAGAACCCCTGCCTGTCTTGTTATTTACACATAGCTGGAAGGAGAAGAAGAGGATTAATACCTTTCCTAAGGTTATTAGCACGTAAGTGAATGTAATGGATTCGACTGGAATATATATATATATATATATATATATATATATATATATATATATATATATATATATATATATATATTCGTCCGTTCATATAAGCTAATGTTCAACTGACCTGCCCATTAGAAGTTTAATCTGACCTGCCAATTAAAATGTTACTCTTATCTGCTCATTAAAAGGTTAATTTGACCTGCTCATTAAAAGGTTATACTGACCTGACAATTAAAAGTTTACTCTGACCTGCCAATTAAAAGGTTACTCTTATCTGCTTATTAAAAGGTTATTCTGACCTCCTCATTAAAAGGTTATTCTGACCGGCTCTTGTTTACTGCATTAGCTCCTCGTCTCAATTTAACCAATCCCATAGAAACAATTATAGTCGAATTTTAATGAAAGCACAAATGAATGCATCACTCACTGTCAATGGTCCCGTGACTTGACATGGCCATGGCTTCCTGCTGTACACACTACCGAATGACTACTTCTGGCGGTTGTGGGTGAGGACTTCAATTTCGGCATAGCTATAATTTGTCCCATTCAGCCATATTGTCTCCCAACATCTTTCGTTGTCTTCTTCATCCCATAGTTTTCTGAACTTTTCATTTGTTATCTGGTTTTTGTAGGAGATGCTACGAAATCTTCGGAAACGATCTTCTCATAGGTCAGGAAAAGACTTTGGATCGCCAGAAATTTGGTTCTCTCTGCAAATGTTGAGAACATTATGAACAGAACTCGTGAGAAATGTGTAAATTTTACAGAGAATTAGAACTACAGGGAAGCTGATACTTTCAATCAGAAAAAAAAAACAGCGGAAATGTCTGTAACACATTATGATTAAAGAAGGCTTGGAAAATTTAACACCCAAACGGGACATATTTAAAGCAAGAGAAGTAAAAGGAAACAGTTTGTAACCTACTAACTTTCAATTCTTTTCCCTTCAGATCTCGATTCATTAGTTTTACTTTTCTTTCTTCCACTTCATCTTTGATCTTTCTTCTTCATCATCATCTTCTTTTCTCTCAGTCTTTAGCTTACCCTCGTCTCTTACTGAGCAACTTGAGTGTCAATCAATCGAACAAGGAATATGTTTGCGCTCTGTCTCAACATCTTTTCAGGACTTAATTTGCTATGACATTAAAAAGGTAAATGGCGCAGCCACTCGAAACTGAGGATGCCAGCCTAGTAGGGCGGTTAGCTAATCCCCATTGCAGACACCTGCTCAGGCACATTTGTGTTGGTTCAACACCCACAGAGCCTACGGGATGCAGAATTAATTTCGACTTCACCGACCACGACGCGAATGAGTCTAAACTTTTATTATCGAAATTTCTTTATTTTCGAATTAAGCATGTACATTGACACCTAAATGGAACTATTAGGGGCATTTTCATTAGAAACTGAGCGCAGGGCTTGAAATGCAAATTACCCTTTTGAGGTTCCGAGTTGAAATTAGTTCTGTCACCCGAGCCCATCTGTAGTTTATATTGCAACTATGTTGAGTGGAACTTCGTTACAGTTTTTGGGAAAGAACTCATTATCTCGTGTGATCATCAGTCTGAACAAGGCCGGCAAGCTCAAACCCTCGATCACGATGGTTTGTGACTTCATGCTAGCATAACTACCGACGGCTCCCAAGGGTTCTGTCTACCCACTTTCACTCACAAGGCTTAGGTCAGCACGTGATATGGTTTTCAGGTACTTTTCAACGGTACTGCATATTCCAACATTACTCGTATATAAAATACGCGCAATACGTATTAATAAACTCTCCGGTGAACGACTAGAATTCATAAACTGTCCTTTTCAGTCACTTTAACAATATGTAACCAGCGTCTTTCGAAACACGCCTTCTCACAGCTGTTTAGTCAACGCCATTTTAAAAACAATGACACCCGAATGATTGAAAAATTTTCCCCGGAAATGAACTCAGAAATGTTGTTTTGCGGCACTTGGGACAGAACTTCACATTGCTTGCACTTCAGTCCTTTCCTCTACCGCTGAAGATCGGTGATATAAGAACAATTTATTAAAATTAGATTTGAATGTAATTTGTGGCGATAACGCTTACCACTTCAACCTTTTTAGCACGAACTCGACCCGAGAGGTAGGTGTTATTTTTGTTATGTTGAATCAATTGTGGGTTGCAGTCTAAATTTTGTCAGGTGCAAAATGGGGAGTTTCGAAAGACACCCGTTACATATTGTTAAAGCATTCAGTTGTTCAATGAGGCATGAGGTGTACGTTTCCAAATATTGTGATGGGATTGCAACACTATTTCAGTCAGCCAGGCTTATTGTTTAAATTATAGTCTAGCAGATTATTATTTTTTAGAGAACTGTATTCTGCTTTGACTTCCTCATTTTGACCATTGAGGTCAGATTCGGGAAAACAAAGGAAGTTGATCGTGATTGTCTGTAACTAGCGTGGGAATGTTACAGATAGAAAAGGATTTCAGTTAGTTAAGTTTTACACGTTGAACAATGTAGACGTGTTATATCGTATCTGGAAACTGCTTGCTACCCAGTGGGGTGGGATAGCAACCCCACTAGCCTCTTAGAATATGTACCCGTCCACGTGGTTAATAAAATAATAGTTAAGTTAAAATTCCTTTGATGTAGTTCTCTTTTATTTCCGAACCTAAAAACATTTCGAAACTCGACGGGAAGAAGGCGAAAGAGAGAAGACACCCAACAGTGTATTAATTAACACCGTCACCCAAGAGAGACCCAGAAGCGTGGGAGTATGCAACATTATTACATTTCGTCTACTGTTTTATTCAAGTCGCTGTCTACTTCAAGGACCGTTTAACAGGTACTCTTCAGGTGTTATTGAACAATCGCATCACCATAATTGAACTATTGTTACTACCGTTAATTGGAATTAGGTTGAATATAATTACTTATTGAAGTCGGATCTAGCACAATAATAAGCTTGGTTACCTTATTTAAATTATTAGTTGTTATTCTTGTTTTTTTTGTTTTTTTTAATTCATTGTTCGTTGCCGATGCAATGGACCGAACATGTGAGGATCGAGGAAGTTTTGGAGAAAATGGAAACAAAAAGGAAACTAATACTTAGCATCAGGAAGAGACAGTTGAGGTTTCTAGAGTAAATAATGAGGAAAGGGGGCTTGGAAAATTTGATACTCACGGGACAGATAGAGTGCAAGAGGGACAGAGGAAATTAAAAATAGTGAGCTTGAGTAAATGAACCGCGGAACAGGGTTCAGGAGAAATAACAAAGAGTTTATTAAGAGAGCGAGGATGTTGTAGAGAGCCATGATCGGCTACGTCCTGAGGGGACGCAACACATAAAGAAGATGCGTATTTTTCAATTCACTTTAGACAACTGTTTCTTCAGGACCGAGATTCCGTTAAGCGGTAGTCAAGGTCTTAAAACAAGTAACAGATTTGATAAATGTCGGGTAGGTGAGCTTCGTTTCTATATAATCACCCAAAATAAAGAAATTATCATTAAGAAGCTAGTTGACAAAAGAAAATAAACAAATAAGGCAGTAAAGCCGCTAAGACACAAGGGGGCTACTGAGTGTGAAAGAATAAGAAAAAAGAGAAACATTATTAAGGAGAGAGAACAATAGAAGAGTATTCAGGAATAAAGTAGATAACGATTGACATTGCATTTAAATTTTTGAAGGTCAAAGTTAGCTGGAATGGAAAGGCCCTGAAAAGAGTTTCATAAATATGAAGCGCTATAAAAGAAACTGTTAGCATAGAACTTATGGTTACATCTAGCCAATTCAACTGTAAATTGGTGAGGCCTTGTCACAAATCTAGTACTACGCTTAAATTCATATAATCTAAGTGGAAAGTTCATCCGAACATATATCATGAAAGTATTTATAGGAAAACACAGAGAACTTGTTACGGTTTATTTGGGTATATAACAAATATGACTAGTGAGCGAGTCAAAATGACTTATTTCCCTTTATAGTCTACCAATAGAAGATTAACCAATCAGGAGCCGTAGAACACTGTATCCGTCGTGTACAAAGGCGGCCATCTTTGTTTATCCTACCGGAATGACCAGAGCCAACTTGTGAGGCGAACATGACAGACGGAAGAACCACGCTCTGCTGCGATATCCACTGCGAACCTAAAGTACGCTTTCCTACTGCCAACCTCTGGATTCTATGCTCGAGGACGACCGTCATGAAAATGTCTAACAGAACTTACATTACAGCGGCGGGAAAATGACCGAAGCCGAGATGAAAGATCAAGACCAATAACATTGCTGATTCTTATTTTTGTACTGCTGGCTGAATACATAAAAACTCTTATATGTCAACGAATTGCTTAATAATTTAAGTACCACTTCAAATATTACATTAGCTTGTATCGTGGCATTCCCGAGATAAGACGATGAGTAAAATAACGTAAAAACAGCGTATATGGAGAGTTTGTGTCATGCTTTTTTTTCCAAGGACATGAGAGGAAAAATGACCCAATATGTCTCGACTAGAATTCGAACCAGTTTCGTCGATTTGATTCTCTTAACAAATAGTCCTAATGCCACTTCCTGTTGATTGAAAGAATTACCATAACAGAAAAATCTGTTTAACAAGCTTTTTAAAGAAAATATACGTAAAATTGTTTTCATTCAATCACATGAGCCTAAAAAAAATAGTCATTTTTTTATAATCACGTGTCCGTCTAGAACATAGGCATCCATTGCTCTCCACAGCTTCTTTTTCATTGTTAATGTATTCTTGGTACAAATAGGGGACTGGTTTCCTGTTGCCTTCCTTAAGGATTTGTATACAGAATTGTCCTTCTCCTAGGCGTGTTGCTATCCAATGTTACTGCTATCACATATCTGGTGATCGGAGAGAAGAGGCGTATTTATAATTTTTCCGAAGGCAAACGCTCAAAAGTTAAAGCAACAGACTAGACTAGAATTTGAACTTAGCACGCCGATTCCACTTTTCCACCCCGATAACCGTCAGGCAACCTCCACATAAAACTAATAAAATTCAATAAATGTCCATGTGTCGATCGAAGAGAATTTGACTGTCATTGGCTAGAGCTGACGAGACGAAATGTCAGATCTTTCGTGTGAGATGAGTCAAAAATGCTACTCCTCACCTATTGAGGGAGCGCTGTGTCTAGTCGAGGGAGGTCCGTGAATCCTGGTGCTATGTCTATGGTAATGACGGAACCAAGGCTGGAGGCTAATGACGGTCGTCGAGTGAGATAAGCTCTAAAAATAACAACAGGTCAGAGAATCAGTGCGACCTTTAAATGGTAAGAGGTCATTTGAACATTAGCTTCAGTTAATAAACAAAAAAGAAGAAAAATATAAAAAGGCGAGAACAGTTTTTTTTTTACTTACGTTACTTCTTATATACACGTGTACAAATCTACTTGCATACTCAAAAATATATAGATGTATATATATATATATATGCACACACACACGCACGCACATATAGGTGATGAAACCTCATTACGCCAGTAAACCACATAATCTTTTATGTATGTCTCATTATATAAGTATAAGATTAAATATATATATATATATATATATATATATATATATATATATATATATATATATATATATATATGTATGTATGTAAAGAAAGAAAGAACAGTAAGATATATAATTCAGTGTTCTTATTGATATTTTTACAAAATAGTGTTCAATGTAAATTTACAAAGCGTTAATATTGGAAGCTAAAAGCTTCGAATTTAATTTTGTAATTAAATTAAAGACATTAGTTCCATTTCATCCTCAACGAATTTTGGAGTAACTGATTTTTAAATTTACTGGGTTTTGAAGGCGCGGCTAAAATCATAATTTACAGTTTCCAAGGATACAGAGAAATCCATTCATCCAGACAAGGGGTGGTTGCGTGTTCATTTTCGTTTGAAAAAAGGGTTACGTTTTTACAAAATTAAATTCGAAGCTTTTAGCTTCCATTTTTGAAACATGGTTAGAACTGTGTAGCGAAAAAAAAACATATTTTAAATCCGTTAATATATATATATATATATATATATATAAAATAAATAAAATATATATATATATATATATATATATATATATATATATATATATATATATATATATATATATTCTGCTCATACGTTATTTTTTTAGATATAATATATTTAAGTAAATGCTCTGTAAACAGTATTAATTATATTTATTGGTCTGAATGTTCAAGTAGTCGAACCTGTAACCCTGATGGGAACCGTCATTTGATCTGACATGCTGTTAACCATTCAGTCAGGGAAGGTGCCTTGTTAGCAAAGTCCTAATTACTGCTTATAAACACACACACCAACGATTTTTCTCGATCGATTATTTCTAATCACGAAACATTTCTAATCCTGATAACATATTATTATGAAATGGATTAAGTCCAAGAATTATAAATAAAAAAATAACGTATAAACAGAAAATATATTAAATAATTTTAAGGAACTTAATCTATTTCATATATATATATATATATATATATATATATATATATATATATATATATATATATATATAATATATATTTGGGCAGAAACATTTCTTTCACACATGTTTCTTTGAATATGACAGAAAAGAAAATTTGATGACTTTTTATTTAGTTTTCCTGATATTCATTTTTATTTAGTTTTATTAATATTCATACATTTTTCCGTTTGATGGAAGTAAGGGAGTACAAAATTTGTCTCAAGCGCTTTCCTCCACTTCTTTGGCTATTTTCAAGGGGTTTGTTATTTAAGTGTCATTAATTACTTTTCATGTTTGTCTGTTTGAGATGTGGTTTATTTTATGATGGCTAAATGGTAGTAGCGCTTATTCGAGTTGGCGTCTATCTATTTAAAAAAAAAACCTTCAACACACCGTTTCCGTTGCTGAATAAGGTGAGATTTATACTGGATACCAGATGTTTTATATAAAATACCTTAAATAATCTGTGAAGGATGATTGTTTTATCAACCAGAATCTACTATATGTGTTGTTGTAAATTGGTTAAATGCTTTTTTATAGAACTTAATATTAATCAGATAAATGACACGCACACAGGGTGCGATGGATAAATTTTCGTCTAAATTACGTAAAAATGAAAACAACACTGACTGTATAATTTTAGCAGATATATTTAGCAAAATTACACAAAAACATCTTGAAATACTAAAGAGAAAATTTATTCAGTATAATCGCCATTAGCTTCAATCACGACCTCCAGCCGACTTCGGAATCTCCTGCATTTCTGGACAGTTTCCTTGATTAAGTTAGTGAATGCTGCCATAATTCTTGCCTTCAGTTTATCTTTGGTGTTCGAAGGAGTTTTGTTGGTGTCTCGTTCAACTGTGCCCCAGGTGTTGCAGTCTGGGGAGTTAGGTGGCCAGTGGTAAAAAGTGATGTGGTCGCAGAAATTGTCGGATAGTTTCTCCTGACTGTGTGGCATAATACAGAGTCCTGTTGTCAGATATAGGGTCTTCCAGAAGCCACCCTCTTAACCCAGGGCAGCACTACCTGCTCAAGGCACTTCATGTAGGTTTCTGTGTTGAGGCTGAGTCCCTCACCGACAAATTAGGGAGTTATTTTCTTATCAGAACCATCATGAGTATTCCGGATTGCTGTACCTTCGTAATCACCGATAAACTCATCCAACTCTTTCCAAATTCTTCGTACTGTCCTTAGATTGACACCCAAATACTCTGAAATATTCGTATTCGATATATATATATATATATATATATATATATATATATATACATTGATATCTGTCTATATTTCTGAGATGAGGTATTATGTAAATTATTTATATTATTCGGACTATCGTCCTCATTTTTGTTACCATGTTTATCACAACGTTTCGGCCATTATACATATATATAGGGGTTAGAATCTCTGACTGATACCAAATCGGTCGGGTTTCGGTCCCGGCTTGAAGCGATCAGATGTCTAGCCACACTGAAGAGCTGATATACAGCGAAACAGTCTGTCTGTGGATGACTGTCTCTCTCTCTCTCTCTCTCTCTATATATATATATATATATATATATATATATATATATATATATATATATCACTTTAAACATTATTTTTACTGGATACTCATATTTGAGGAGACTCACCGTTTATTTACTAAACAGCATATTTAGTTAATCTCGTCTACCGGTCTGAATATTCGAAAAATCTCATTAAAAAAACATGCGCTCTTCGGCAGGGTTCGAACTAGCGTGCCACTAGGCAGAAGGAAACCGTCATAAGATCCGACGTGCCTTAACTTACTCGGCCGCGAAAAAAAATTGACAATGAAGCAAAGTCTGAACAGTGTCCTATCAAATTCCTCGAAATGTTCATATCTGCTCAGTTTTGTATCCGAACGGAAACAAAGCAATTTTCTAATTTTCTAAAGAATTATTGGATTTTTATTTACTAATCCGACAGATTTTTATCACTTTAAACATTATTTTTAGTGGATACTCATATTTGAATAGACGCTCCATTTACTGATTAAACAGTATTTTTATTTTCTTCTACCTGTCTGAATATTAGAGACCTTGTTCGATCAGCAAAGATTCTTCGTAGCCAAATCGCTTAAGACACGAAGGTCCTCCTCTGCGCAGCTGGACGCAGGTTCCAACCATGACGGAAAAACTTTTTTTTTTTCAACCAACCAACCGACTCTTAAATATTTCGGCTGGGAGATGATAGTCTTATTCCAGCTTCTACATGCAGCATATAGACACAATAATTTCCTCAGCACATTCAAGCAGCGCCTGCCACTTGCGTACTTTCAAGGATGTCCTGTATCCCAAAGATGTCTTTGCGAGGCAAAAACATACCTGGCAATATTGCACCAACCATAAAAAAAGGACAACTTGAGCTGTGGCTTTGGTATATTTCCCTGATATGCGCTGACAGATTTTGGTCGCTCTGTATTTTCACCTACTCTGCCTAATTGACAATCAGGGTCCATTCATGGTCGCTTTTGTGTCAGGGCGATTACTTCCCAAGCGCTTGTCAGTCAAGACGGTCGTATTCCACATGGGCTTCACTTCGCATTTTCGGCGACTGACATTGGTAATTGCTCGTACCATTTCGTTGACCCCCCACCCCGAAGACATATTTTATGCATAGTTCCTAATCTTAATTCTTCGTACCGGCTGTGTTGACAATGTTTTACACACTTTCAGTAGTTTTCCACACAGCAAAAAACTAAATCAACCGTGCTCTCAGTACATTATTATTAGTAGTAGTACTAGTAGTAATAATAGTAGTATTAGTAGTGGCCGCTCGAGATAGAGGATTACTGTGTGGAGTTGTATTTGGATAAGAAAGGGCAAGAAGTGAAGTTCTTGGAGACTATGCAGGAAAGACAAATAGCTAACTCTAGACTAGAAGAGATCAAAATTTAATTAGTGAATAACATTTCAGAGTTTAGTCGGAGACGTTAGAAGTATTGTGTGGAAGTAGATCCTAAACAGAAAACAAGGAATAAACCTCTACACCTTTTCAAAAGATTGATTGATTTGTTTGTTTAACGGCACATCAACTCCTTATGGGTCATTTAATGCTGAAATTTAATTTTCTTGGGAGCTTTGAAGTAATAAAAATGTTATTCTGCTTTCACAATTGAATACATGGTAGATGATACTCAGCTTTTGTACATATACATGTTTGTGGGGACATAGTTTAGAGGTGATGATGTGTTTTATATTGCAGTTTTGTTAAAGTTATATTTTGAAATATAGTTTGTTTTGGTGTTTTTTTTTAATATGTCGTATATTATATGGCTTAATTTCACGAAAGAGTTCTTTCATAGTGGGTTGGTTGATTTTCTTTAGCGGTAGATCTACCTCTATGGTTTATTTAATGCTGAAACGTAAATAAGTTGAACAATTTTATGGCTTCAACTAAATATATTTTGAAGGCAATTAAGTGTATTGCTGATCATGTTGCTTTGAAAATGTATTGCTGCTAATTATGCTATAAATACGTATTGTTACTATTTTTACATCAAATGTATTGCAGATAATTTTACTATAAAAATGCATTTTTATCCGTTCGTTACTTTGCTTGGGGTCTTACTATTTGTCCATAGTTTGGACTCTAACAGGTGCTCCTAACCCAGGCCAGAGTGGATCTAGGGACAACAGTAATAAGAGATGGTTCCACACTCCTCAAAAGACGTTCTAATTCGAGACATCTGGTGAAAATTGTAATGGTAATATAAGCCGTTGCCTTATAAGGAAACATTCGGCTCTCATTGAAAGAGCAGCCAGTGTTATGCTTGTTACACTTTCCTTCACTCATTGGCCGTCAGGCTGGGGTGAAAGTGTAGTATCTGTTTTCCTCATCCGTAATGATAATGGTAATATAAGCCGTTCTCTTACAAGGAAACATTCGGCTTTCATTAACTTAGACGTCAACGCTACTGTCGGATGAAATTTATACAACCTTTCTTTTTTTTTTTCAGGAAAATAGGTTTCTCAGGTACAGTAACATTGCTTTTTCTATGATTGATAAGGGAGTTCTTTCTTAACCTTATGTTTAAGGTTGTGTAAAGCGCTATCATCTTTATTATGCCATCATTTTCTCTTTGATTTGCAAGTGCTATCCATTTTAGTTCTTACTGCTGTCGAAAATCTTCACATGACAGCGCTTCTGATATTTGGTAAATTTCTTTGCGATTTTGTAGCATCAGTTCACAAGGTTCGATGAAGGTTGATCCTCCTGACCAAACATCTCGGCTTCAGTCCCTTTCTCACCACTGTAACTTAGCTTCCCTGTGCCTTTTATATAAATATTTTCATGGTAAATGATCTGATGAATTTTCTGCTGTGGTATCGAGACTTTATGAATTTAAGCGCAGTACTAAATTAGCGTCAAAGTCTCATCATTTTACACTTGAAATGCATAATCATAAGTTCTATGGTAACAGTTTTTTTTTTTTTTTTTTTTTGCACTTCAAAATTGTGGAACTCTCTTCCGGTTTCCAATCAATTTTAATCTTCCAAAGTTTAAATGCATTATCATCAACCGTTATCTTCTGTCTTCTTAATTGTTGTTTTTTTTAATTGTCCTCTCTCCTAAATGTGTTTTTATCATATTATCTAACACTCAGTAACACCTGGAGTCTTAGTACCTTTATTGGAATGTCTGGGGTTATTTTATTATTGAGTCTTTTTCTACAGCTTACCAACTCTTTAAAGGTGATCTAAAACCAGAAAATATTTTTAAATTGTAAGATTCCTTTTTTTAGAAATGATGATTTAGTGATTCAAGTTTTACGAATTAACCCATGCATTGCTTGGTTTGAAATGATTAAGATATATATATATATATATATATATATATATATATATATATATATATATATATATATATATATATATATATAAGGGTTGCTGAAAATCTTCGACTCGATAAAGAAGCCCTTTTCCTAAAAAAAAATATCAGATATTTGATCACAGTTTGATAAGTGGATGCGGCCAAGATATTTTCAGCGCCTCCTTGTATAGACAAGATGTTGAAAAGTCGACTAACAATGGATACAGAGACAGGCTTCCTGGTTGGGTATGAAGAGACAATGAACAAAAGATTGACATACGGAAAAGGATGAGAAGCCAAATACAAAATCAATGCATTAGAATTGTTCATGGGGAGATCGAGAAAAAAACAAAAAAGAGAATACAATCGAGAATGTTTGGCAGTTCTCCTCTCTTTTTCCCATATGAAATTAATTTGTATTAATTTGTATTGAGATAAAAAGAAAGAAAACATCTCTGAGCAAACAAGTTTGGAAGGATTAAGGGAGTAAATAAGAAGATACAGGCCAAGGGTGGCATGAGATAATGGATTATAGAATTTCTATGAGTGCGGTTAGTTTATATAATTTAAGTTTCATTATTCTTTTTTGTCCATTTAATTGAATTTTTAAATAAATTATGCAGTTTGACTTCATTAAATGAACACAAAACTTTAAGGCTGCTAAATTATGGTGACCTTTGATTGTTAAAAAATTTTAAGCGAAAAAGACGAAACAGAAAGTTTATGAACTGTTGGATTGTTTTTTTCTTTTGTTTTTTTTGGGGGGGTTTCGGAAATGTAAAAAAAAAAAAGGTCATTACTCTGCAGATATGGTTGGGTCTGAGTCAAGCAAATGAGATTTACCCAAGGGCAAAGGTTAAATCTTTAGCGAACTTAGCGTTGGACATAATTCTAAAAGGTCATGAAAGAAAGCGTAATGGCCTTGTCTGTCTCCCATACAGACTTGTTAACAATGTTTTTATCTGTATTAAATAACACATTAAGTGGATTCATATTTCTAGCCGAAATAATATCTGGATCAACGTTGATAATAGACGTACCTCTTTTTACAAGAAGAAACGGCTCTTTTCAACTTGCAAAAAGTTTCTGCCTGACTTTCCATAGTCAGCAATAAGGCTTTGAAAAGTTTATTTAACCAAAGATTTACATTATTTTTATTGTAAAATAAAGAGTCAGACATGCTTTCACCTTGCACCGTTGTAAAAATTCCTAATGTTGTCTTGAATGCTATTTTAAGCGGTTCAGACAAAATGGGAAATTTCGTTAGAAACAAAGACAAGAGTCCTTTACTGCGATTTAATATCAGTCCTCCAACGAATGCTGAACAATTTCCTCACAACTGATCAGGAGATTTAATCAAGAAAAATCTTTTTCTACAGATTGATATTGGGAATGCCATGTATTAAGCCTGTATGCAGCAAGACAGCCTGAAGAGCTATACGTTGCAAGCCGTCTTATCAGTTCTTTATTCTTAACCATTTCATTATCAATCTTGCCGACTGGACCCAGAACTTTCACCAATCACCACGAATGGATGTTTCCTCAGATAAACCCTATGCCTTGAGCACCTATCGGGACATAAATTCAGACAAGACCTCAAGTGGGACTCGTTCATACAATCCATTGGTGCAAGTAAGATGGTCGGCTCCCTGTACCGCACTAGCAAGTTACTCATTCCTCCTGCTATCTTCTACTTTTACAAGAGCCAGATTAGGCCAAATGTGAAGTATTACTACCATATATGGGCAAAACCGTCTCCGGGTCCTTGTAAGTAACGAATTATTTTTCACCCTAACTATTTCAGAGACGAGACGGCGGACGTCTCTCGCTGCTCTGTCGTTATTTCCATAGAGAGTGTTCAGATGAACTACATTCCTTAGTTCCACCAGTTCTAGCCTTCATGTCTAAAAAGATCCTTCATGTCACGCACATTGTAGCGAGCAGCCTGCATTCCCTTCGTACTGACCAGGTGATGTGTAAGTTCCACTCAAACAGCTTCTTCCCATGAAACACTGCCTTGTCGAACCGACTCCTAATAGGCTGCTTCTCGATCATTACAATCTTAAGCTGTCTAGTGGTAACCGTTATCTTCTCCATATATCCGCATAAGCTGGCCCTCTTAATCTATATCACTCTACCTCGAGTTGCTATCGAGCCTTCTACAGGGTGAACATCACTGTGAAAAACTATGACTAAAAATTATTGAACTATGCCTGTCTAAAGGCAACAAGTATGGGGCTCTCCGTGAGAATCAAACTCACTACAGTAGTTATAGTTTGTGAGTCTAGCTTGGTAACCATTACTCTACAGTGGAGCGTACAATTTATTGTATTTAAATCCTGTTGACTGACCTATGGAGAATAGGGGCACAGCTTCACGACACTTATTATTACAGCTATGGTATCTTTAGAAAGTAGGATTTTATAAGGTAGAGTTGGTAGCCCCACATTCAACCTGTTTGAATTCGGAGTTGTTTTCTCATAGACTGGATGCCAACCAAAGCTAGAGCGTACAGTCTGCTCTGTTATTAATCCTTAGCTTGGAGTGGCGGCAAGAAGAGATGGTTAGTTGTGCTAAAGCGAACGCAAAGCCTCGGGTGGGATATGAACCTGACACGCTAATTTCACATGATCACCGCGACATTAACGCACGACAAATAAACAACAAATCATGTGTTACAGATTTACAGTTTTAGATCGATAGCGATCTGAAAATGAGTTCATTTATTAGGCTGAAAAAAAAAACATGCCACATAGCCTTGAGTTGAAATAAAAATATACACAGATCTTATTATCTTGAGATGGTAAAGTGTGCAAACCACGTGTCTACTTAAATTGATAAAAAGTTAGCACTTTATACATGTCTCTCTTTCTCTTTCTCTCTCTCTCTCTCTCTCTCTATCTCTCTCTCTCTCTCTCTCTCTCTCTATCTCTCTCTCTGTGGTGGGGGTGTTTCTATGTGCTCCTTTGCTTCCACGTATGCATTTTATGTTCCGTTGTCTACGTGTCTGCGGTCGTGGATATAATTATGAATCTGATCTTTAAAATTTATCGGGTACCCAAAGAAAAAATGCGTAGCGACATGTAAGTGTGTATCGTGGTTGCCTGATAAACTTTTAATCTAATCTAGTTATGTTAGCAAATAGACAAACACGAAAGCATATACAAAATTCGCTTACACTGACGAGAGCTGCGTCCATTTCTTCTTTATGTACCATGTACCGTCAGGATGTAGACGATCACGGCTCACCACAATTCCATGTCCTTTGTAGCTGTTAATAAATTGTGTGTTTTTGTTATTGCTCCTAAACCTTGTTTTGCCATTCATTTACTCAAGCTCACTAAGTAGGTTTTGCTTTGTTTTCCTCTGTCCCTCTTGCTTGCAATCTGCTTTGTGAGTATCACAAGCTCATATTCCTCGTGATATGCCCACAACTCTAGTAGTTGTAGATGCGGGTTTTGCGTATGATTATAACTCGCGATAAATATTCGATTGTGTTCATGTCGTGCAGACATAATGGATACACTATGCATCGGAAAACTGTAGGGTGTTCCTCAAACTAATTCTGGTTAATTAAAGCTCAATGGAGTGGAAGGTTACCCTGCTGGAATAAACCATTGTTTTTAGGTTACATGGAATTCATGAATGGGTGTAAATGGCCATGAATCAGTGTCGTGTAGCGCTCAACGTCCAGTGACGTGCTTAAGTAGACCCACAGATTCAACCCATAAACACGCCCCATACCATTTTGAAACCGTCACCAACTTGCATGGCGCTTTGTTGTCTACGGGAGTGTGTCACCTTATGGAGTGTACGCCACACCAGAACATTATCATTAGCCCGAAACTACTGGATCTGCAACTAATTGGAACGTATTATAATTTGCTAGTTTTCCAGGGTACAATTAGCATCGTCACGAGCTCAGATTAGATTCTTTATCCGATGTCGGGATGTTAACAGGGTCATTCTGGAGGGCTTCTGTTCCCATATCCAATGAAAGCTAAGGAACCTTGAACTGAACTGCTGCTATTTCCTAAATTGGACGTGAATGCAATTTAAGTCAGTGTCTTGTGTCTTTTTCCACAGAAAATGCAAGACAAGGGTTTCTGCTAACGATTATCAATGATACGTGGTCAACCCCTACGCTATCCACTTTCTGCGACAAGGCATCCATTAATTTTCCCGATACACACGTGGCACAATAGATCGCTGGATGATAAGTATTCACACGATTTCATAAATACTCCATCCATCATTTATTCAGGTCGCGTTGTCATTAGCTTAACCGGCGTTAACACTGACTTACCTGATGCCTGAGTACAACTGAGATAGGTCTGGGTATTTCCATAAGATAAAGCTATTTTGGTGCCACCTATCATTACCTTTGCATACTTCCATTCCATTGTTTTTGGCACGTCAGGGTATATTTGTACGAGGTTCGCTCAATAAACTCAAACGCTGTTAGTTATTAGTTGAATTTTGATCTGAAATTTTCACTGTATAATGTTCAATATATGTGATTGATATATATTCGTATTTGAGTGCAATGACAAGAAGAAAAATTACGGCGTTCAAGTCTTGTTAAAGGCAGTGTGCGCCGTTCTTTATTAGTGATATACAGTTTTACGAGAAACAAATGCGCCAGAGAGTGGCTAAGCCAAGTAAATATTATATGAATGCACATTGGGACACTGTTCTATAAATGTGTTTATTTGAATGTGAGCATATCTTATGTATATATTTATTAATTAAGCGATTTGACTAAGAAGGGGATATGCGGGAAAATGTGTGTCTATGTGTGTGTGTGCGTCTGTGTGTGTGTGTGTGTTTTTTTTTTTTTTCGCGTGTAAGGAGCGCTAAAAGTGTTTGGCCTCCAACCATTTCTCAAAATCAGTAGTTCTATGACCAAAAATGAAAATACTGATTTTAGGATCTACATTTCCGTAAAATAACAGTATTTTCTTTTTCATTGTTAGGCTACGGACTTTTTGATGTACCTAAGTATATACACTCATCGGTATGCACATACTGAGTTAATTACGCGTAATTAACTTTCACTGATAATTCTTTCGTCTTCATTGTTGCTTTTTACCACAACATTCAAAACGTTTAGTTCTACGAGCGTGACTTTAAGCTGTGCCTACAGTAGCACTCAAGAAACAGCTTTTAATGACAGTTGCGTCCCCATAGGTTGATGTTTCTATCGATTCGACCACGAAGGATACACAGTACAAATCTAGAACTGCCTCTATTTGTGCAGTATTTTTGTTTCCTATCAAGTTGTAGACGATAAGCGAGGGCCAAACTTGCAAGAATATGGAGAAACAAAATCAGCTTTCAAACGAAGTACTGACTGTACAAATCACTAGTAGTTTCCATTCTCCTCTATGGATGTGAAACGTGGACAATTTTGGCAGAAACAGAGAGAAGGGTCCAATCGTTTGAGCACAAACGTATGAGAAAACTCCTTGGCATCTATTCGAAACATAAAACCCATGAGTTTGTGCGGAAAAGGGTTGAAAGGGTTTGTGGACCACCAGAAGCCTCTTCTCGCCAATATCAAAAGGAGAAAAATGGCATGGGTTTGAACACGTTACAAGGCACAACAGAATGTGTAAGACCCTCATGCAAGTCACCGTTGAAGGTGGACGGAGGAGTGCACGCTAACGTAAAAATTGGTTGGACAATGTCAAACTATGGACAAGTATAGTTATACCAGAATTGCTAATGAGATGATTGAAAAACCTACGGTAATAATCAGGCGAGAATATCCCACAGCACTAATAGAACATTAATACTAACGGGAACTTAGTGTCCCACAGCACTAACGGAACCTTAGCACTAACGGAACCTTAATGTCCGACAGTGCTAACGGAATCTTAACACCAACGGAAACTTAATAATCCACAACACTAACAGAATCTTAACACCAACGTAACTTTCACAACACTAACGGAACCTTAATGTCCCACAATACTAACGGAACCTTAATGTCCGACAGTGCTAACGGAACCTTAATGTCCCACAGTACTAACGGAACCTTAACACCAAGCGAACACGACACTAACGGTATGTTAATGCCCCACAACACTAATGTAATCTTAACACAAACGGAACCTTAATCTTCTAAAGCAGTAACTGAATGTTAATGAACAAAACTAATTAAAATACTTGCAGAAATGTGTTGAAAACGTCAGAGAAAGGAAACTGCAGGAAACCTTACAGAATGTACGAAAGATCTTTGAATAAAAGGACAAAATATAAATTGTAAAAAGACAAAGATGTATGGTTGTCAACATGACGAACAACGCAAGATGTGAACTACGAATTGGAGACCCCAGAATCAATAAAGTGTGAAGTACTTTAGCAGAAAATGGCAAATATGAAATCGTGATCCGAAGGCGCTTTGGAATAGCGAAAATGCCTTCTAAAGTCTAAACAATATATTAAGAAACAGGAAAATTTCCTTAGAAACAAAGAAAATGCTGAACTGTTATGCAATATCAATCTTCCGAAATAGCACCGAATGCTGGACAATCTCGTCACAGATGAAGAAACCTGAACCAACAAAAATGTGGTTCTACAGAGGGATGCTGAGAATACCATAGACGGTGTGCGTCAGCAACGAGAAGATTTTAAAGAAAATGGAAAGAGAAAGAACGTTTATACTTCGAATCAAAAAGAGATTAGTTGAAATTTCTAGGATATAATGAAGGCTTGGAGAATTTGACACACATGACAAAGAAAGAGAAACAGAGAAAAAAAGCCGAGCATGCTTGTGCAAATGGATGGCAGAAAAAGTCAGAGCTTACTACAAAGCAACAACGGATAGGATGTTATGGAGAGCTATAATCGCCTACGTCCTGAAGAGATACCGGCGCCAAGAAGAAGAAAGTTTTAGGAAAGGTAAATATTAAGACAATATCTTGTGAGGAGACGAAGTTCAGACAATTATCTAAAGTTCGACTATTTTTAGATTGTAATCGGCCTGACTTTATCGATGTTGTATATTTATCTCGTCTGCAACTTTTCATTCTTCCTGTTCAAGGTATTGTCTTATTACAGTTCAAGATTTAATTATGTGTTAACTTAGTTCTTCTCTCTATTTTTTGATACGTCGTTATATTAATTTAAAATTTCTCTTCCTTCCATAATCTTCTTAGGGTCATCTTGACAAAAGTCGAAATGTTGACAGTGCATTTCATTGTTTTATTTTAAAATCGGATTTATTGCCATTATATTTTTAAAATCGTATTGTATCCATCATTGTTTAGGTACTCAATTCTTTCATTCCTATAATCACGGGTACAATAATAATAATAATAATAATAATAATAATAATCAGTCAGTTATGTACCATACGTGATACACGCTTAGGCGATCACGTATCTTTCGATACATGACTCACGAAGCAGATTGTTTCCGGCGGTAGGTTGCCATGTTTTTCTGCGGTAGATCAGTTGCCGTCCAAGGCTACAGAAAACGGTCTGTCCTGTTATATACACATAGCTGGGGGAGAAGAAGAGGATTCATACCTTTCCCAAGGGTATTAACACGTAAGTGAATGTAATGGATTTGACTAGAATTCGAAACCGGGCCGCTATCCATTACTCCACCGAGTAATAATGATACAACCTGTTTAATCCATTTTCATATGTCGCTGCTTATATTCTAAACGTGACACTTATTTATATAAATTTCTATAAATTAATAAACGTGGCACTTATATAAATTCAAATGAACTAAATTATAGAGTAATCTTACTTGGTCCTCATATTTTCCAATGCCCCGCTTATAGCAATCCATTCTTATTCCACCTTGTATTTCACCCCAGCTTATTTGAACCCTCTTTTATTCCACTTAATCTTACTCGCCAAATCACTCTTATTTCAACCCCGTTTATTCCAAACCACTTATTGTACACTCCGATTATTCCAAACCATTAATTTCACTTATCCCACCCACGCTTTCGTCTACTCATTCTTATTCCATTTGCCCGATTATTCCAACCCATACTTACTATACACCCACTCTTTGTTCCACCCACCACTTATTTCAACCATCTTTTATTGTACCCCGCTTATTCTAACTTTCTTTTAATCAACCCCCACTTATTCCAACCTAACCGTATTCCACCTCCCGCTTATTCCAAACCACATTTACTACAGACCCGTTTATTCCAACTTCCGTTTAATCCAACTCCAACATTTCTATTCAAGATTCGAGAGTTTTATTAAGACAAGGTTTCAGCCGATCAATTTTCCCGCCCTCGTCAGTGTAATCCATAAGATAAGGTAAAACACTTTATTCCAGAGAAAACAAAAAAGTGTACAGAAATCGTTCATTAATGACCAGAGAGAACTGATCTATTTTCATATTGTCATTTATACAAAGTGGCAAAGTTATTCCAAATTACACCAAGAGGGAGGCAAGATCCCAAATTGTATCTCTGTCCATTGTTAACGATCAAAGTGTCATTCTTTGTCTCTCTGCTTACGATTAGATTGTAGTATCAAACATGACAAACGTAAGACCCACCCTCCAGGGAGATATTGCAATCTATATATGTGAACTGAACAATGCAACAGATTTTTGAGAGAGCGAGACAGACAGACAGACAAACAAAGAGATGTTTTCCTGATATAAAAAATGTTATTCCTAATATTCGATATAAAAATGTTACCCAAATGTTCGAGAGAGAAAGAAAGAGAGAGAGAGAGAGGTGTTTGCTTAATGTAAAAAATCTTAACCAAATTTTCGCGCGCGTGCAAGAGAGAGAGATTTTGTTTCATATAAAAATGTTGCCCAAATGTTCGAAAGTGAGAGAGAGGGTGAGAGATGTTTGCTCAATAAAAAATGGTAGCCCAAATTTTCGCGAGAGAGAGAGAGAAATTTTGTTTCTTATAAAAATGTTATCCAAATGTTCGAGAGAGAGGGGGGAGAGAGATGTTTGCCTTATGTAAAAAATGTTACCCAAATTTTCACGCGCGAGAGAGAGAGAGATATAGAAAGAGAGAGAGAGATTTTGTTTCATATAAAAATGTTACCCAAATGTTCGAGTGAGTGAGTGAGTGAGTGATAGATTTTGTTTCATATTAAAATGTTACCCAAATATTTGAGAGAGAGATGGGGGGGGGAGAAAGAGAAGCTTGCTTCATGTAAAAAATGTTACCCCAAATTTTCTCGCGAGAGAGAGAGAGAGAGAAAGAGAGAGATTTTGTTTCATATAAAAATGTTACCCAAATGTTCAAGAGAGAGAGAGGGAGGAGGGAGAGAGAGAGAGAGATATGTTTGCTACATGTAAAAAATGTTACCCCAAATTTTCACGAGAGAGAGAGAAAAAGATTTTGTTTCATACAAAAAATGTTACCCAAATGTTCGAGAGAGAGAGGGGAAAAGAGAGAGATAGAGAGATGTTTGCTTCATATAAAGAATGTTTACCAAAACGTTCTGGTAACATAGGGTGTAAAGTGGATATCCGACTCTTCCATCCGGGATACGGCATGCAACTTCCACAAAATCAAATCACTCATATTTCCCCCGTATTCCAAATGTAATAAGAAAGTTCGACAGCTTTTCCAAGAAATTCTTCTTTATGGAACAGACATGGATTCTTTCCTAAGCTCTACAAACTTGACGCCTACAAATCAAGTATCAATCGTTAACAATCCTCTCATCTTTATAATACATCATCTTTTGCTATCATATCCCATAACTTATCATTAACATTCTAACTATAACCCTCTACCTTTAGTCAATAGACTACATCCGGCAGGAAGGCCTCTGATTGGGACGTTTTGAGGAGGAGCATGGAACCTCCTCTTAATTATTGTTCCCAAGTCCTCGCTCACCCGGGTTGGTAGCACTTGTTAGGGTCCCAGCTATGGGTAAATAGCAAACTCCCCAAACTGGAGTCAAAACACTATGAATGTATAAAAATACATTTTTATAGTGCAAATACTAGTAATACATTTTAGAAAAAAAATACCATTTTAAAGATTATTGATTACTTAAAAATGACATAAATACGGTGCTCACGTCATTATCTTAAATTAAGTTTTACAGATAAAGTCGCTACAGAACAACATTAAATCTATCATCACCTTATCAAACAGATAAACGCGACGACTGTCTATTAAAAGTACGACTTCTGTTCGTTTAAAAAAATTGATTTCTACTATATTTTAAACTTAAAGTAAATAATATTTGTTTAAAATCAGATTAATTAAACTTTAAGTTAGCTAATATTCCTCAAATGAAGTTTCAAAAAAGTATATTTTATTCATGCAAGATTTTTAAAACCGAGAACTAAC
>CAHIKZ030005455.1:1415000-1492500 GCA_903632075.3 Acanthosepion pharaonis | reverse complement strand
TGAAACCTGGAAAAAAAGAAACCCAATTAGTTTAATGTTTTTTTAGATATTAAACATTTTGTAGGATGGACATATATACTGTTTCATGATTTGGACAATAGAGAGAAGTTTAGAGAGAGAGATATAGAGAGAAAGAGATAAGTATTTTAAAAGAAAGCGCAAATACCTTATATTAATTCAAAAATCTTTTTATATGTTTATATATATATATATATATATATATATATATATATATATATATATATATATATATATATTATTTGTATATTATATTTTTATTGGGACTCACTACAGATCATTTCTTAGAAAGATCCCGGCAAAGATTTTTCCATTGATGTAGAGTAAATGATATTCGTTAATAGTTCCCACAGCCTTTTCGGTTACCTTTTAGTGATGAGGCTGAAAATACCGTTTTGCAAAGATAAGCCTTCATGTTTTCATCCAAAATGAATATTGTCTAGGTCTGGGAATTTCCCTCATTTTATTTGCATTATAGTTTGCATGAATTCTTGAAAAGTGGGCCCCATTTTCGTCCATAGCTGAAAAGAATGAGTTGGAATGTTTCTCAGGAAGTCCTCAGTGTCGAGTTTCTATTCAGGGAGGTGGAGAAATGTTCCTTCCAGCGTGTGAGTACGTCTTGTGTATCTGTTAGGGAGTTTGTATTATCAGATGCTAGTGGGATCTAGTTGATGTTCGTACTCGTCCAAATCGTTGTTTCGTTCCAGCATAGAAATTTCTGAGATCGCATGCATCTGCACAGCCGTGAAGTTCAACTGCTTTTTGTTGACAGTTCTGTTTTAGCTTCTGGAAATGATTCTATTTTAGACTGGATCTTTGGTCTGTTTCATAAAGTCAGACGAGCATTGTTTTTTGGCTTCAATCAGTTTGCTGATTCATTCAAACCAGTGATTCATGGTCTTGACGAAACTGATGACAGTATTTTCTCTTTCTGTGACTATTTTACGGATAGTTACCCATTCTTCATCAACAGATTTGTCATTGACTGGATTAGAACAAAGTTCCTGACTTAATTCAGCTTCAAAAGTGATTCAAGTATGAGGGTTCTGGAATTTTGAGACATTATATTGTCTACAAGATGGTGATTGATGTTTCATTTTTGTTTTTTGTTTTTTACGAACGGTAAAAAAAAAAATCCTGTGATGACAAGTCGATGATGTGTCCAGCTCCGGACTTCTTCAGGGGATTGGAATTTCTAACCGAACTCTTTGTTTCGTCCACCGGGGTAGATTGTTCTAGTTCCACGTGCCATGCCTCTTATAGATATCTCACTTTCAGCTCAGCTCTCTAAGTTTTGTTCAACTCTTCTGTGGCCAGGTAGTGAACTAACATCTACTTTGCTTCAAGTCAGTGGATTGCCAACGCTTTTATCCACTAGGCCATGTGTCATCAAGGTTGTGAATTCAATACCTGGTTACAGCAGCGGTGAACAAAAACTTGCAAAGTTGAATTATTAAAGGGTAACAACTGAAACTGAGAAATTTGGAAGAGGCATGACACATGGAACTAGAACAATCTACACCGGTAGATGAAATAAAGGGTTCGAAACGAATTTTCAATCACCTGAAGAAAGATGAAGATAACAGTCCGAGCATTGTAAATAGTGTAAATAATTGCAATACCTCATCTCAGAAATATAGACGGATTCTGAAGAAGGCCGGGGCCTGCAACGGCTGAAACGTCGTGAATATGGCAACAAAGATGAGGATAACAGCCCCGAGCATTGTAAATAGTGTAAATAATTGCAATACCTCATCTCAGAAATATAGACCGACATTCAAATTATAATATATGGTAATATTATGTAGGCGTTAAAAAACATCTAGAATTTAATTAAAAGTTTTAACTAATTTTGTATTAAAATGTTTAACTCATATCTATTTTAATATTATTTTCTTACAGCATTATTTTCGCCACAAAAGCCATGTTATAAAAAGCTACTTTTGATAAAACTATATAGAATAATAATTATTTTATTAAAACTCCTAGTAAGATTCTTCCTAAGGTGTTTAATCAGTATCAATTTTAATATTTATTTAATATTATACAAACCAGATTGTGTACAACTGACTGGATAGTAAGAACAAAGTATTACCATTTTAACTCACTTTGGGCACCTCAAGGCGGTATAAAGTTTAGCAAGCTTGTCTCGCTAGAACAATTACGACTGAGTAGTGAGTTCGATCCTCACTGTGTGCCCACTGTTTTCGGCCTTGTGCCACGTCTAAGCTACTGAGTATATTATGGACCGAGCGTGTGAGCATCAATGAGGTCTTGCAGAGGATGCAAACAAGGAGGAGGCTTATAATTAACATCAAGAAGAGACAGCTGAAATTTCTGGGACACGTAATGAGGAAGGAGGGCCTGGAGAATCTAATACTCACAGGTTGAATAGAGGGAAAAAGAGACAAGGGAAAGCAATGCGCGACATACCCGGCGGGCTTAAGCAAGTGGATGACAGAATGTGGTCTGACGGAGTTGGCAGAGGCACAAAACTTATTGAGAGCTACCAGGGGTAGTGGGGAAGTGGAAACTCATGATCGCCTACGTCCTGAAAGGACACGGCACATAAAAAGAAAGAAAGAAAGAAAGAATTTTACACTTTTTAAACTTTTTTCTTCTTTTATTATAACTCCTTTCTGATGGATGTCAGTAACCCGACATGGAGTTATTACCGGAATTTTGATCTGAAAGTTTCAACGCGTATTCTTCAACCTATATGAGCAATATTCACAAAGTAGAATCAAGTGCATTGACAAGGAATCTATACTGAAAAGGAAATATTTGGGGAGAATGTCTAAAATTGTAATGATGCTTCAATGTTGAATTAAAATTAATTTTTCTATCTATATATACAAATGAAAATCAAATGAAGATTATGCGCAAGGTGAACAGTATTTTTACTAATGGCTTACTTTTGATTTTTTCTTTTTTTGGAGTTGGATTTAAGAGCTTTTTTCATCAAAACCTCTTCTACCTTTAATTTTTTTCTCCCTCCAACACTTTATTTCTTCCCTAACATTTTATATTGTTTTTAAGATCTTTTTTCCTTCCTGCTTCACTCTTGATTTTGTTTTAGTCAAAATGACGAATACATTATGAACAATATCGATCTTACCATTAAGATTGTCTTGTTCCCTTAAATATTATTCACTCCGAAATCCTTACTTGCTTACAAAAAAACTTCCACAGAAAATTTAACAAACGAATCTCTTAACATTTTTACTTTAAAATCCTTTTCTTCTTCTGACCTCTTTTCTTGCTTTTTTCTTCCACAAACGCCATTTTCTTTCTCTTTTTCTTCCGTTCTGACTTTTGAATTTTTTTTTCTGACCTCAGATTTCCTTTTTCTTTGCCTTTTTTTCTTCTTCTAATCATTCTCTTGTTTTTTGTTTTTTTTTTTCTACTGTTTTTCTCTTAAATTCGCTCCTCCTCCTTTTTTCACCTCTAGCTTCCTTTTTGTTTTACCCTTTCTCTCTCTCTCTCTCTCTCTCTCTCTTACTCCGCCCTATTTTTTCTTCTCTAACTTTCTTTTCCTTTGGACAAAAGATTTTATTTTATTTTAACAGACATAATAACTCATTCTGTGTAAACAAGATGAAAATAAGTGAAAAATAATTCTTTGTGATTTAAGTTAAACCTGTTAATGCATTCAACCACTTACAGTATGAAACATAAATAGCACGCCCACAACCGGAATTTTTAGATATCCAGCACAAAAATTAATTTTACCTGTGTTGTAACAATCACTGTTGCTTTTTTCTAAAAAAAAAAAACAAAGAAAGAAAGAAATCTATAGCCGCAAATACTTACATCTTACGGGGCCCAACTAGTAATTGTTATTACAAACTATAAAACGAAATCTGCATATCTATTTTTAAAAGAAATCTATAGCCTAAAGTACTTACATCTTACAAGGCACAAGTTGTCACCAGTAGGAATTGTTATTATAGACTTTTAAAACGAATTCTGCATAAATTTATTGATATATATTTTCTATGTCCAATTATAGAAAATCAGTCAAGAAATCCAAAGATTAGAAAGAGTGCAGACAAAAATAAACTGTCAAGCCTTCAAATAGAAACAGATTTCATTGTCGTTAATTGTTGCAGCTATTTGAATTTCGTTTGATATATATATATATATATATATATATATATATATATATATATATATATATATATATATATATATATATATATATGTATGGAGCAATTTGTAAAGAGATCAAAACAAATTGGTATCCGAGGAAAAAATTGGAAAAAAAAACGAAAGAACTAGTAACATCCGAACAGGTTGAAAAAAAATCGTCCAATGCTTTCCAGTCCAAAGAAAAAAAATCCCAAGCGAGTAACCAAGATAAAACATAGATTGCTCAATAATTAATCCGGAGCATGTTCAAATAATCTATTAGCCATTATCAAAGATGTTATTTTATTTTACTTGTCTGAATATATAGATTTTACACACACACACACACACACGCGCATACATTTATATAGGGATGGGGATGTTTTTTTTATTATTTCTGAACACAGTCAGAACGTTGTTGTTTATAATTGATATTATTAAGAGTTGACTTCTTCTTCTTTTTTATTATTTACGATTCTATTATTTTTTACTGTTTTTTTTTTATATACCTGGCTGAGATTATTATAGGGGTATTTTCCACAAATATGTTGCGGACAAATGTTGGTAGGCTTCCCTGTCTAAATTGTTCCTAATAGAACTATGGTCTGAGAGATACAAAATAGGTCTTCTTGATAAGCATGTAGTTGTAAGTCCGATGTAATTTTTATTCATGAATTTATTTTCGTCAGGAACGCAGTTCCGTAATGGACACTTAGATTCATAAATAAAGTTCTTTTTCTGTACTTTGGTGAGTTTTTATTGTCGACGATAAGGTTGACCGTTTTATTTTTTATAATTGATAATTAACTTAATCTTCTTGTTCTGGTAAACTGAGGGGAACTGTCTACTTTTTTTATAATGTTTTTAAGGGCAAATTCACCCTGCTTATTATTAACATATTTTTTATTTTTATAGAAAATGTTGATATTATGGATTTTTCTCTATGTACAGTCTTACAGTTATGATCAGCAGTTTAAACAATATATATATATATATATATATATATATATATATATATATGAAGAAATATAGTCTTAAGGTGTACTATATTTATGGGATAAAGTGCTCAATATCACGGATAGAGCGTGTGTAAATATAAAAGTGAACATTGAAGTCAACACTTAGAGGCAACAGTCTGTTTCATGCTAGACGCAATCTTCAGGCCGCGAGTGCTGTTATTTTTCTCGGCTACTTATATATACAGGTCAGCTGTGCACTGTGGGTAGTCTATTTTAGCGGTTATTTTGCCGAAAGTCGTTTATTTTTTAATTTATTTATTTGGGTTAAATTATTTTGCTTGTCATTATTTATTTATTTATTTTATATTTTATCTTATATATTTATTTTTTTTATTTTTATTTTAATCGGTATTTTTATTAACGTAGTAAAAAATTTTTTATATCACTTATTTAATAGTTTTGTTTTGGTTTTAGGAAGATAATTAAAGCTATTTATTCAATTTTGGAGTTGATTTTTGTAGTTTATTCTAACTATTATTTTGTCAGGAGCAGTTTTTAATTTGTTTATTACTTCATGTATTTATTTGGATAGATTATCTTTATTTAGCGAACGGTTAATTTATCGGGATCGGTTTGTTTATTTATTTATTTATTTATTTGGATGAATTAGATTAATTTATTTTACTTGTTTTATTATTTTTTATACTCTATATTTTTATTTACTCTTTTCAGTTTTCGATTTTTAAGTAGTTTTTTGTTTTTGTTTTTTTATCGTTATATAACAGTTATTGATATTTTTTTCGTCCGATTTTTGGTTTGATTTTTATAGTCTAACTAATATTTTAGTCATAATGGTTTGTTAATCTGTTTATTATTTACTTTATTTATTTGGGTTCATTGATTTTGTTGTTTATTTTTTATTTATTTATTCTATTTCGTCTATTCTAACGGGTGTGGTTTGGCAATTTGTTTGGGTTAATTTATTTTACTTATTTTATTGTCATTTTGTTTATTTATTTATTTTATTTTACTTTTTATTTTATTTTTTCAGTTTTCGATTTTTAGTTAAAATAAATTAACCCAAACAAATTACCAAGTCATACACGTTAGAATAGATGAAATAGAATAAATATATGACGGATATACAATGTGATTAGTCCTGATCTAGCATCTCGTCTGCTGTCACTTTCTCAAAAACGTGCCGTCGCTTTCCTCTGTCTTTTCTATAAATACTCTCACGGTAACTGCTCTGATGAGCTACTTTCGCTGGTTCTCAAACTGCATGAATTTAAGCGTGCTACTAGGTTGGCATCTCAGTCCCACCCTTCCAATTTAAGAAAATGCTAGGCGATCCCTAAAAATTGCTGTGCAAAGGTTTTGGGCCACCTTGTACTAATCAAATCAGAGTGTTTTAAAATAGAAAGATGCCTATTATGAAAGTTTATTACATAATGTTCAGTTGATGAAGTTACCGTACATTGTTAATATTTCATGTGGCTTTCGTAAGTCTAAAAATTGCTTCATTGGAACGGGCTGCGTGCAAATCACTCACCGTTTATACAGGTATGATCGGCATCTGTCTGTGGCGCATTTTCCACAAGTATTTAAGATTGATACTTCTGGCGAACTTTTCTTTTTAATTATGTTCACAACTGCTCGATGATATTTAAGTTAGGGCTCTAAGATGATCAATCTGCCAATACAAGACACATTCATCAACCAGACTGCGTTTTGTCGCCCTCGATGTATCATGGAACTCCATCATGGTAAAAAAAAATTGCCTTCTTCCAAATGGTCATTCAGCAATAGGATGAATTTGGCAGTATGCCATGCCGTCAATTTTAACCAGCTTTCTTGAACCATCATATGTTAGGCGTCACTAAAACATCAGATTCTTACGCGAAAACGTCACTGTTTTCGCTATATAACATTTCGGGGAACGTCTGAAGAATTCTTTAAAATGCAGCTCCATCTTAGTTCCATTGCTTAATGTGATCTTATTCCAAGCATATGTTCATAGCTCTTTCAGCTAAGGCCTTCAAATGCTTTTAACTTGATGCTGGTGGTTTTACTGAAATGTCCATCTTGAGTTCAGATTCTCACGGAATCCATTTAGTGATATCTTCTGATACCAAAACAGTGAAGGCTTCATTGTCTTCTTTAAAACCTAAAGGTTTCATTCGTTTGAAACCATTTTTAATCGTTGTTCTGAGAAAACAGTTGCATACAGAGGATAGTTTAGACATTTCTGAATAAGTTAGACGCCATGTATAGGAGAGTCGAGATCTGACAAGGCTATTTAACATTTTTTGTTTTTATAGCATCTTACAGCATTGGGCAAAAGTATCCCCAGCGGAACCTATCCTCTGTTCAATTTTCTTGTTTCTTATACTAAATCTGTTATATAATTTTGTACCGAACATCTACTTCATTAACATAGCCCCGCATAATCGGTACAGTAGCCTCTGGAGGAAAAATTGAAACACAGTTTTCTATTAGATTCGCTTATGACGTGGTACTCTTTCTATCATTTAACCCCAAGCAAGGCAACAGAGTCCCTAACAGACAGGAGGTTAGTGAGTATGAAAGAATATAAGAAAAGCATTATTAAGGAGTGAGAACAATGAAAGAACAAGAATTAAGAAGACAGAAGGTAACGATTGACATGGCTTTTAAATTTTTGAAGATCAAACTTGACTGGAAACCAAAACATCAGAAAAGAGTCCCACAAGTGAGAAGTGCGAGAAAAGAAACTGTTACCATAAAACATACGGTGATATCTAGCCATTTCAGTTGTCAAATGATGATATCTTGCCGCCAATCTTGTAAGGCGCTTAATTTCACAGAGTCTAGGTACCCCTAGGTTCATCAAGCAATTACCATTAAAATATTTATCGAAAAGGCACAGAGAAGCTACATTAAAGCGACCGGAAAGTAAATTAAGCCGAGATACCAGGACAGGATCAGTAACATTGCAGATTCTTCTTTGGATTTGATAAAGACTCTCTAAATATATAGCAGGAGAACCAGAATATACGTGGGAGCAATATTCTAAGCATGGACGAATGGTAGACTTGCAGATTTGTAAGATAGATTTTCTCGGGGAAAATGTCTAGCAAAACACAGTGAACCAACTCTCCTAGCAGAAAACCTAGCAATCAATTCGATATAATCTTTCCACTTCATGCCATTGGAAAAGAAGGCGTAACGCGCCACTTTCTTGGGAGTAAAAAAGGTTCTCTAGAGTCATTTCTTCAGATCTGTGCTTGTAGACCAGCAAAGCAATTGAATTAAACACTTTAGGATCGACATTCACGCCTTATCGTACTCCAAAATAGGTTTGAAAACTGTCACTCGAAACATGATTTTATTGATCGATGCATTTCCTCTCACAGATCAAAGCAGTCAGTGGAGTTAAAACTTGGAAGCCAGTTTGTGATGGATGAGAAAAAGAGGTCTCTGTTGATGTGAGCATATGCCGTTACGAATATAGCAGGTGTCTAACTTCCTTTTTGCTAATAGATTTTACAAGTGTCACTTTTAAGGTCCTCGCTGGACATATGATTTTATGGATCGATACAGTTCCTCTATCAGATGAAAATAGTCAGTGGGGTCAGAGCTTGGAAATCGATTTGCAATAGATTAGAAAATGAAGTCTCTAGTGATGTGGATCATATGCTGTTGTGAATATAATTGTTCTAGTGAGACAAGCTTGAGTGACTCATTACACCTTCTCGTTTTAACGTTTACCACTGACATAAAGTAGAATATAAGGAATCAATTGCTTGATCTGTTGCTAAGAAAGTTGGTTCATTCTTCTAGACAATCTTTCTGTCAAGAATCCATCTTACACATTTATAAGTCTTGCATCCGTCCATGCATTGAATATTGCGAGCCTGGTGCTTTTGCTATGTATTTAGATATTCTTGATAAAATCCAGAATCTGCAATTTTATTGGTTCTGACCTGGCATCTCGGATTCAGCCACTTTGCCACCGCGGTAAGTAGCTTCCCTGTGCCTCTTCTATAAATATGTTTCATGCTAATTGTCCTGAAGAACTTTACTCTTTGGTACATAGACTTTATGAATTTAATCCCAGTACTAGATTAGCAGCAAGGTCTCAGCATTTTTACCGCTAGTTGTAACCGTAAGTTCTATGCTAATAGTTTCTTCTCTCACACTTCTTGTTTGTGGAACTCTCTTCCCTCTTCATGCTTTCCAGTCAACTTTCATCCTGAAAAAATTTAAATGTAATATCAATCGTTATCGTTTACCTTAATTCCTGTTTTTTTATTGTTCTCGCTCCTTAATAATGTTTTCTTGTTTTTTATACTATCTCACACTCAAAACCTCTAGCGTCGTAGTGGCTTTATTGCCTTACTTAGAGTAAAATGTGTCATTCGATGGCAGAACAGTGACAATGACAGGATGGTAAAGGAGGAAAATACAAAAGTAACAAAAAGCAGGAAGGCATGGAGAGCCATGAAAATTACTGCCTGTAAGAACTTGGTACATATAAGGAGTTATATGATACCGAAATTTTCATTCCACTTTTTATTTAAGAATCGAATTTTCTTCTTCCTAAATTTTGTTATGCTAATGAACCTTGTAATTATTAGTTGGTTGATCCGCATGCTCGTTAACCATTAGACATTACATTATTAATATCCAATGTTCTTAAAAAAGAACAAATTTATTTCAAGATGGCTGATATAAAATTGACTTCAAATACTTAGCGAGCCAGGCTTCGATATTAGATCGTTCCTCCCCTGCGACCATATCGAGTTTAATAAAGTTGTCAACTATTAAATTCCGTGATACGCAGTGATACAATTATGGATATTTCATAACAAATCAAAAAGAAAGAAAGAAAGGTTAAGAGAAAGTGATTTTATTTAAAAATGTTTCCATTTGGAAAGGTTGACATCATTGCATAGAAACCGACTGGCAACTTTCACGTCACAAATGACGTCATTGTTGTCCATGGTTACGTTTGCTTCACTGCAGAGGGCGCTCAATGCTATGACGACACGAGCAAAATAAGGAACTTGAAGTCTTGAAGCAATTACTGATTCCTTTTGTGGTTTTGTGGCTTTCCTCCTTCCTCTCTTTATTCTTCCTTCTCTTTCCTTCCTTCCTTCTTTCTTTTTTTCTTTCTTTCTTTCTTTCTTGCTTTCTTTCTTTTTCTTTGCTTGTTTCTTTCTTTCTTTTCCTTCTTTCTTTCTTACTTTATATTTCGTTCTTTTTCTTTCTTTCTTTCTTTTTTCTTTCTTTTTCTCTTTCTTTCTTTCTTTCTTTTTCATTTCCTTACTTGATCCTTTCATTCTTTCTTTTTGTTTCTTTACTTTTTCCTTCTTTCCTTCTTTACGCGTTACAATGCAACGAATTAAACTTGTTCCCCCAGAAGGATGTAAGCAGTACGTAATTACTCTGATGCTGAGTGGGTGTGAAGTTCAGCTTATCCATCAGAATTACAATGGGCGAGTCAGCTCAGTGCAGTGAGACGTTAATACGATCCACTGAATAACCGTGATGAAAACAATTTTAATACGATTCTTGATTTAATTTCGTAGTTTGTATGTTGTGGCCAATTTTAACTAACGTAGTTTTTAAAAACTTTGTTTTCATGCGCTTTTGTGACGGCACTTGATCCCGTTTAAACAAAATAACGTCTACAGCTCGTAGTTAATACCATATATTTTCCTATCCCTGTTATTGCAAAAACAGTTGCTCTGCCAACGAAGCGTTTAGCAGAGAATGACCGGTGGCCCGGCATGGTTTCCAGGTTGTATAATCCGCCGCCCGGAGTATTAAGATATATTGAACTTATCTATCCTCTCCTATATGGAGAGGGAGATGACAATGGACGCTGGATAATTATCCCGAGGTTGAAGAGGAGGTGAAGCGTCAGAGATGTTTTCCTATTGACGGATACTGAGAATAAAATGGACAGAACATATGAGCAACGGGGAAGTTGTAAAGAAAATGGAAAATAGAAAAACACTCCTATCTAAAACCAGAGATTTCTAGGACACATTATAAGGAAGGAAAGCTTGGAAAATATAACACTCACAGTGCGCATTGAGAGAAGGAAAGTTAGAAAGAAACAGCAATTTAGCTTCTGAATTTGAGCGAATGAATGGCAGATTGAGGCCGAAGAGGGGTGGTAAACAGTCAAACGTGGTTTGGAGCTACAAGGTATAGAACTTTCTGGAGAGCCATGTGCCCACCGTCTTGAAAGGATATAGAACGTAAAAGAATAATCTCGACCCGAAAACTGCTCTCTATTAATCACCACAGAGATCCTTCTCTGCCCTCCATTAGAATGTCTGACTCTCAACTTCTCGAGAGCACCTCTCTGCGGCTGCTCGGTCTCACGTTGACTGCTGACCTGAGATGGAACAAATACATTGAGTCAATTGCTTCGTCCACCGCAAGGAAAATTGGCTCCCTGTGCCGCGCCAAGAAATTTTTCTCCCCGGAATCGATCCTCCAGATCTACAAATCAACAATTCGCCTTTGCATGGAGTATTGCTGCCATATATGGTCTGGAGCCCCTTCTGTTTGCCTCGGGATTCTTGATAGGCTCCAGAGGCGGATATGCAATATAATTGGCCCTGCTCTGGCATCTCGTCTACAGTCACTGTTGCACAGACGCGCCGTTGCCTCTCTCTGTCTGTTTTACAAATACGTTCATGGCAATTGCTCCGAGGAGCTGCATTCGCTGGTTCCCAGACTTCATGAGTTCAAGCGCCCTACGAGGCTGGCATCCCGCTCTCACCCCTTCACTGTCGAAACTCCTAAATGTAGCCGTCTCTTCTACTCCAATAGCTTCATGTCTCGCACCTCTTGCCTGTGGAACTCCCTTCCCTATTCTAGTTTCCCTGAGAGCTATAATCTCCAGCTATTCAAATGTAATGTCAATCGACATCTCCAGTTGCCTTGATCTATCCACTACCCTTCTCCTCATCCTTTCTTCTATCACTCCTATCTGATCTTGCTCCAAATTTTCTGTAACCCCTTGCGTCCTAGTGGCTTCCCGCCTTGCTTGGGGTGAAACGCATAAAAAAAAAGATACCAATAGACTTTGTGAGTGTTTCATCACAGAATGAGAATGCCATTTGTAAATGCAGTCTTATTGCATATCTTCTCTTGTGTTCACACCTTTTTAGTTAATTTTTATGTATCCAGTCATCACCCCCCCACCTCGCAGATAAAACCTTATTTCAATGATATAAGATATACAGTACCTTGCCAAGGAATGATATCAAGATGCTGAGTTGTTAACTAGTACATCAAACTAAAATATAAAACGTTCTAGATGCTTTTAAAATATTAAGTCGAGCCAAAAATGATTTTTGTTTTTGTCAGGGCATGACGATAAACTACATCCAGCAGCAAGACTTATTATCGGGAAACTGGAAGTTTTGAGGAGTGTGAAACAACCTCTCAGTTTCTGTTGTTCCCAGGTCCATCCTGAACCAGGCTGGTAGCACCTGTTAGGGTCCCAGTTATGGACAAATAGTGAACCTACCAAACAAAAAGTAAAACACGATGAAAGTATAAAAATACATTTTTATAATAAAAATTGCAACTATGCATTTATACATATAATAAAATACCAACAATACATTTTATAGTAGAATTAGTAACAATGCATTTTATGGCAAAGTGACCAACAATAGATTTTATTTGTAGTTGAAGGCATACAATTGTGTTCAAAATATATTTAGTTGAAGTCATAAAATTGTGTTCAAAATATTTAGATTTTGGCATTAAATAACCCATAGAGGGGTTGATATGTCGCTAAACAAATTCGACCAATCAGTCAATGAAACCGATTTTGTTTATCAACTTTATTCTTCCAAAAATAAAGTAAAATCACATTTTATTCATTTATATACTCAGCATTATTTGCAATGAATGGTTACTACATCAGACGGTTTGCTTGATCGATTATGACAGAATAGTGAGTTCGATCCTCACTGGATGGCCCATACTTTTAGCCTCGTGCCACATCTAAACTGTACGCCACTCAAAGCAGAGGATTACTGAAGAAGGTGCTTGTGGGAGTGGTAAGAGTAAAGGGGTAAGATGTGCAGTTTATGAGAATATGTGGGAAAGATAACTCTTAACCTAGATACGTCCACGAGATCGCTAAAAAAGAGCATGGCATGAGGAAAAACACGCCAAAATTGACGAAAACAAAATTTTATCGTCTAAATGTTTATATTATTATTAAGAGGAAAGATCAAAGTTTATCTTAATTATTTTTCAAATTTTTTCCTTCTTTTTAGAACATTCAGCATTTTCACTTAAAAATCCTTGTTTTTCTTTGAATCATCGGAAAATAGAATAAAATAAACAATTTTTAGCACGTTTTCTTTCTTTTTTTTTAAAATTAAATTAATTTGGAAAATCTTGAAAAAATAAAAATAATTGTCGGATGTTAATGAAACTTTCAGAAACTATTCACAGATGATGGAAATCATTATAAATATTTTTTTTATTAAAGTCATGGCAGAAATATTTTTTCATATTTATTACCCACCCCATAACTAATTTAAACCAGTCTTTCGTGAGCTTAGAAGTGTGTATAGCTGTGCTGTCCTGTTGAAAATGGCATTATTGATGTCTAGACGATTCATATATGGGACAAGCCTTTTTTACAACACATTGATAAATCGAGCAGAGCTTTTTTTTCCTCCCATCACTGCTAAATCAGCCTTTCCAGACGTAGAAAAAGCTCCTGAAACCATAACAGATCCTCCTTCAAATGGTCTTTTTGAAAACAGCTGCTGCTTCTTTCTTAAACCATGGCAATAACACTGGTAGCGGTCGGATCCATCCAAATTAAACTTTTTCTCACGGTTTCCCAATCCTCCTTTGTCCATGTTACTTTTTTCTTTACCCAATCTACACGCATCTTCTTGTGTTTAGCAGTTAAAGCAGGGTCTGTCTTCCTGTTTCAATACACGAGATTTGGCGATTCATGGAGAAGTTGACGAACTATTCTTGGAGTGATGGGTAAATTCTGAGATTTTTGCAGATCTCTTGAGCTTGATTGTCCTTTAGACGCTTCACGAAAGAGTCGACGTCTGGCTGCATTTGTAATTTTAGGTGAACGACCTAAACGTTTTATGGTGCCATACGATTCAATGCCCTTTAGATAATTTCTCACAACTGTTCGGGACCTCGACAGTTCTCTTGCAACGAAATTTATAGATTTTCCTTTCAATTTATAGACAGACATTTGCCCTTATTCATTTTCATTAAGGGGGGAGTTCCTAGGCATTTTGCAGTAACTGTATTCAATTCTGAAATGTTTAAATAGGACTCACATGGCTTAATATCATGATAAAAGTCTTTTTATAATCTGCGCATGCACTTATTCTTCCTTTGGCATCCTGAAGTAAACCAGACATGCAAATTTTCAAAATTGTCTTATAATTATTTCCAGCCTCAAAAACGAAGTTTTGTTAATAACTTTATTTTTTGTTGGTGGAAAGTTGTTATAAAATCGAATGTGTATAATAATACCCATTGGATCTAGGTACCACACACTGATAAGAAAATTATTAACAATATCATGGGGTGTCTTATATTTATTTCTGTATTTAAGGAATGGTTAGTAAGGATAAGACATTCGTCATTTCTTACTCAACCTATTAGTGTTTGGTGTTGGCAAACTCTGATGTTCCGTTGTGTAGCTCAGTCGGTAGAGTAGCTGATATGGTTCGAGAGGCTTCTTAATCCGAAAAGATAAAATTCGTGTCTTTTTAACAGCCTTTTAGTTATCTCCAATCGGTACTGTTTACTAACGGCCGCAGATTAAAGGTCTTTTTTACAGTAAAGTTCACCCTGTATAAGGCCCGGGAATCACTCCTGGTAGAGGGTTACGTTATGTTAAACAGACGAGTTTATACGAATAGGAGGGGGAGATAACGGTTAATCGTAGATTTGAACAAGTTAAGATTGTAGTGAAAATAAATGAAAATCTCAGTTTGAAATTCTTTTAAAAATCAATTATCATTTTTTCAAAACTTATTTTAAGAAAATCAGAAATTATGATGTTTATTTAAAATATTTTGAACCAAGCTTAACTTAGCTTCTGCGCCGAAAAGATGTAATTTGAAAATAAAACAAAGCAGATCACAAGAGACGAGTTTATACGAATAGGAGGGGGAGATAACGGTTAATCGTAGACTTGAACAAGTTAAGATTGTAGTGATCGGGGAAACATCTTCTTGGAAGTCGGTTCCACAGAGCAGTGGTTCATCAGAAGATGCTTTTCGAGTGGAACTTACTTCTCGCCTATGGAATACGGAGGGAATGTGGGTGATTTGATAGTATGTAAGTGGCATGGCGGGTCCTAGCTGTTAAAGTTAGAACTGGCGGAACCAAAAAATGTAGTTCGACCGAGCATTTTCCATTGTAGATGCGATAGGGCAGTGTGAGGTGTGCCACATTCCGCCTGTGAAAGGGAGGGTGGAAACAATTCGTCATCCAAAAGGCTTCAGAGCCGCTGTTGAACTCTATCGAGACTGGAAAGTAAGGACTGAGCATCCTCCGCCCAAATATAACAAAAGTATTCCATTATCGGCCTGATCTGACTCTTGTAAAGGTAAAGAATAGCATGAGGAGTCATTTACTTACTGGATCGGTAAAGGGAGTCCACTATTTTACCTGCATCTCTAGCGATGGATCGTATAGGTACGAGAGTTCCACTTGAGCTCAGGGGTAAGTTTAAGGCACAAACGTCGGGTCATAGGTTCATCGTAACTGGTGGCAATTCGGGTCTGATCGACGATCATGGAACGTAACTAGTTCGGTTTTCGAGGCATTGAATGTAACCAACCAATTTTATTTCCCATTGACAATTTACTGCTAGATCGGAAGAGAGATCAGCTCCCAATCTCTGATCATCAAGAGTTTTAGAGGTGCACCATTATATAGTGGTATCATCATCATAGATATTTACAAATGATCTGAGTATATTCTTAAGCAGATCATTAATGTAAATAAAAAATGTAATCCGAGAAGTGACCCCTGGGGGACGCCTGCTTTGATCGCCAGGACCCCGGATTACCTGTTAGGAAGGATTTTTTTAAATAATGCCATTAAAAAAATAATGGTTAACATTGTCTTTTAATATTCGAATTCGTCCAATAACTAGGCTCATAAATGACTCAAGGTAGAAGGATTTTCTTTTAATGTTAACGAGGAATTTGGTGCGTGATATAAAATGAAAGAGGAAATGGTCGGAAGATAATAGTTATAAGGAAAATAGATAACGATTGACCCTTGACTTAAAAAGATTAACGTTGGACTGTTCACAGAAGCACCTCCGCAGGAGTCTTCAACAAAGTGTCAATTCTTGGGAAATGATTACAATGAAGGAATTCGCTTTTATTCCGATACAGAAAATCGGCGAGCCGTATTCTAATTCTAACCTCGTCTGATGCGTTCACTTTCACACTCACGCCGTTTCGGACAAGGTTTGTTTACTTTGATGCGTCTACGCACGCGTACGAAAAACAGACACTGAGAATTTTAAATTTAGAATTTTTTTTTTTATATATGTGTCTTGGGTATATAATCTAGCACATTTCATTTAGATTTTTTTTCTTTTTGTTTCGGTTTCTATCACCTTTGTCATTAAATATAACCCAAACATATATATAAAATATATACAAAACAGATATAAAAAATAAATTATTTTGTATAATGTAGGAATGGTATGAATATGAAATTAACCGCTGTACATAAATCAGGATTGTTTTTAACAAAATCCCCAAGATAATAAATTCAATGCAGATATGTTAAATTATGCCACTTGTGATTCTGATTCTTGTTATGCAAAAAGTTTGATTTGCTTTTTTATGGCTTATCAACCTTTCGACGGCTGTTTAAAGCCTGAAAATTATTTTAGATTGTGAGAATTATTTGGAGATAATAATAATTTTATGATAAAATTCTTATTAATTAACCCATACCTGGTGGGGAAAGAAAGTTGATTCATGGTATTTGCATGTAAGTAAATATAATGAACCTGTCTGGAATTGGAACTCGACTTTCCAAGTTCGAATTCCGAGCCATTATCCACTACACCAGCCGCACATCCAAGCTTGCAGCACCTGGGATTCCTAAGCGGTAACCCATCTACGACGCTGCTTAACTTCGGTGATCGTAGGAGAAACGGTGTTGCAACGTGATATGGCCGTAAGCCAACTCGAGAAAATGCTATAGTTTTTATCTTTCCAGACAGACAAAGGGGATAAAGGACCAGATTTGATGTGAAAACCTTAAATAAGGAAAGAAATGATTAAATTCATCCTCTACCAAATGTTCCAAAATGTCTATCCTATTCATTCTCAAAATAATCATTTCCCTCTTCCCCTTCCCTTACAACCTCACTCAGTAACCCTCTACCTTGGAGACCCTTGGGCCTTGTATTAGGTTAATTACTAGTAGCAAAAAGAAAATAGGGCTCAAGATAGCCCTTTCAAAAACAGATACCTTCGTCTTGAATTGGAATGATAGCAGTGATAGCACCTACACAGAATCTATCGTAAAAATTCAACATATAGAATTAATATATATTCCAAACACATTAAATATCTCAGAATATGGATCAGTTAAAATTTAGTATCGAAGATGGTGAAATGGAACATAGAATAAGCTGCAGTAGAGGTAATTCCGTACACTACCGCAAATTTCCAGAAGACCAAAACATTAACCTAAAAACAGCGTTATGTTCGAGACTTTCATGTGGAATGCTACGTTTGATGCCAAACTCGTTTAGAAATACCTAAACTGTCAGTTTTATACAACCACGTTCTCAGATCAATGATTAAAAAATGAGCTTCAAGCGAGTGAAGCCTGTAAGTCTTTGGCTAGAAACGTCCTTCGTCAGATCTCAAGAACTGGAGCTACAAAATCACAATGAACTGTACCAAATAACAGAAACCATGTCACATGAGGACGTTCAGCAACAGCAACAACTAAAATGGATAGCACATATAACTTGAAGAGAAATTAATGAGTTAATCAAAATTTTGACATTCCATACGACTTCAAACAAAAGGTTAGAAAGAAATCCTCATTAACACTGTAAAGAGAAACAACAATAAATGAACTTGAGAAACTTATATTCCTAAAAAAAATTGTAATACAAAGATTGATAAATTTCAACCAAAAGTAACAATGGCCGCTCAGTCAATGAATGTCAAATGTTTCCTTATAAGGAAACCGCTAATATTACCATTACTGTTCCCTTTGATCGATTAAAATTTACTAGTTTCTTTGAATTCAAGCTATAATAATAATTGTGTAATTTGACCTCAGATTGAAAAGTTGATATAAAAGTCCCCACCTATCTTAAAAATATTTTTTTCATAGTTTATTATTATTTGTTTGGCTTTCTTTTACAATGAAGGCATTCTCTTTGCTGGGCGACACAGAAAATCGGTGGGTCGAATTCTAATTCTAACCTCGTTTGTTGCGTTCATTTTTGCACTCAAGCCCTTTCCGGATTAGGTTTTTTTTTTTTTTTTTTTTTTTGATGTGACTACAGCTTTCAGTTAAATCGTATTTTTCATTATTATCAATAAAGGCGGCTCTAGGTTTGATTCGATGAATTCTTTAATAAATTTGGATGGAATTCCTAACAAGACATAAAACAAAACAAAGTCTGAAAACACTGGAAAATACACCGCATATGGCTGTTTTTTCGTCGCATTTCTATCATGTGAACTGAAGTCAATGTAAGTTTTGTAAAGACGTATAAGGACCTCCACAGCAGCGGAAGTGATTTTGTGCTCATCAGAGATTTGTTTATTATATGAATACAAATAGGATTAACCTTAACCTTGGACTGGACTGCGTAAAGATTTGTAGACAAAAAGTATTAACTTGGCATTATCTAGATGCCCGCTCCAAGGCCTGAATTCTGCCTAAATACTCCTATTCATCAATGACTGGGAGGGAATAGTTGCTTTATTGTTGTATACCGTACCTATGAACACTAATGGATATGTCCCAATCCTCATAATTACATTGGACACTAAGTGTGTGTGTGTTTAATATGCTGTTTAAGTAGTTCACCACAAACAGTGATTTACCTACTTCACGGCGCTAGTGAGTATTTTGTTGATGTTATAAGATTACCATTTCCAACCTCCATTTTGGTTATTCTTCATTCAGTAACCTTTCCTGGGTTACAACACTTTTTTTCTTATTCTTTTCTTTCTTTCTTTCCTTCTTTCTTTCTTTCTTTCTTTCTTTCTTTCTTTTTTTCTTTCTTTCTTTCTTTCTTTCCTTCCTTATTTCTTTCTATTATATACCATACCTATGAACATTAATGGATATGTCCCGATCCTTATAAATACGTTGGACACTATTGTAAGTGGGGGTAATATGCTGTCTAAGTAGTTCACCACTAGCAGTGGTTTACCTACATTTCGCCGCTGGCGAGTATTATATCTTGTTGATATTATAAAGATTACCATTTCATTTCCAACCTCTGTTTTGGTTATTGCTTATTCAGTACCCTGTTCTAGATTACAACATTTATCAAAAACGTTTCGAATTTTTATTTTTTATTCTAATGCCATCTCCCTTCAGGGAATCATGGTTCTCCACATATGTTTTCTTTATTATCTGTAAACTACATGACTTCTTGGAAAACATAGCAGTTCAGTTTCCTTTTTATTCTCAAATTTATCTTTCTACTACTACCAGGGCGATAAAGGCGAGTCTTTGTTATTTAACGCATATCTGTGAGGGGAATATAGATTCATGCCTTTCGCAAGAATATTTGTGCGAAAATAAACGGAAAATGAAGGCCGCAATATGAACTCGGCAGTAGAAATTCTCTTTTTTCCGCGCCAATAACACGGATTTAAAACACTTTTAGCAGAAGTTAAAATAGTTATCTCCAGTTTGGCTGAAATAGTAATTGTCCAGTTTGGTAAGAGAGGCATATATGTTGTTGAGATCTGATAATAATGGCACCTGAAAAACTACCAACGCCCACCAAACATTGTGGCGATATAACATTTACAATAATGACATCAGCTGACGTCACCGCCATGAAGTTATGGCAACCGGCAAAGATGAAGCTTAATCAAGATGGCGAATATTTGTTTACAGCATTGAAAATTATTCAAAGAAAACAGTAAATTTAGATTTGAGGGTTAACTTGGAGAAACAAAATAAATAAAATGCAGCTATTATTCCAAACGTTATTGGAGTTTAAGTTCTTAAAGAAAAAAATGTCTTTTAACAAATAAAATATTGTATCTTTAAGATAAACACAAAAAAATCAACGTTCAGGTGTTTCTGCGTAATTTCTTAATTATCACTTTTGCATTTGATGCACCTGCTGTTATTATTATTATTGTTAGAGAGAGAAAGAGAGAGAGAGAGAGAGAGATTAGTATGCCAACAAACTGGTTCTGGGCTATAAATATGTATATCCAATCTTAATCGCGAAAATTTAACATCTGGTGCTAGGGCGTAAATACGTATATCCAAAATAATAAATTTGATATCTGGTGCTGGGGTATAAATACATATTTCAAATTTTCATCACGAAAATTTGACATCTATGGCTGAGGTATAAATACGGATAACCTAAATAATAAATACGTGTATCCAAAATACGTATATCCAAAATAATAAATTTGACATCTGGTGTTGGGGTATAAATACGGATATCCAAAATAACAAATTTAACATCTGGTGCTGGGGTATAAATACGTATATTCAAAATAACAAATTTGACATCTGGTGCTGGGGTATAAATACGTATATCCAAAATAACAAATTTGATATCTGGTGCTGGGGTATAAATATGTATATCCAAAATAACAAATTTGACATCTGGAATTGGATTATAGCCTGAATGAGAGTTAAAGTTTTAAAATTCCATAAAGTGATTTTTTTTAAATTCCATTGGGTGAATTGGGCTATTTCTTCTCAAATTATCATTGCTATTTTTTAGGCTGCACCAAAGGTCCCTTTAGTTTTAAGCCGGAGGCCCAATTAGTGCTCTGCAAGAGCGAGCATAAAGATTCGCACGGAGTGCGGCTATTAAGCTAGTAAAAATAAAATCAAAATAACACTGCAGCCATTCAAGCAACCACAGGTGAAAAAGCCACCTTTTGAACCTAGTAAATATTTTTCCTTAATAGAAGATGAATATAGCGATTTTCCAAGCGTAGCTTAGATGCGGCATAAGGCCGAGAGTAGTGGGCACCTAGTGATGAGCGAACTCACAACTCAGTCGTAATTGTTCTATCGAGACAAGCTTGCTAGCCATTACACCACCTCGAGGTGCCCTAATAACTGAGGGATATAACTGCTTGCAAGAGAAGCAAGCGTCATAAAAATAAAGAAAATGAATTCATTAACATTCGATATGTTCAGTTGTCCAATTAAATCGTTTTGCAATTATTTGATTCATGTTCGCACGGGACAGAGGAGTGGTGATATGAGGATAGAGTCAACAAGTAAAAAAATGGGTGGTATGACACGTGTTCACACAATACAATGTATGTGGCGTGTCCTAGTTGAAAAGGTTTGAATTGGTGGCGCTAAGGAGCTCGCCTGAACCTTTGCCACTGAAATGAAGATAGAATCCAAATCCGTCGTAACATAGCTTTACTGTTTCTCGTTTTGTTAATATTTCCATGGTAATTTTTCTGATGAGCTTTGGTACGTTGTTTGACTAATTTAAGCGCAGTATTAGCTCTCATCATTTTACAGTTGAAATTGCTAGATGTGACCGTAAATTGTATGGTAATCGTTTCTTCTCTCGTGTTTGTGGAACTCTCTTCTGGCTTCTTGCTTTCATGTCTACTACAATCTACAAAATATTATAGTTAATGACCGTCATTTGTCTTCTTTTATTGTCCTTTCTACTCAGTAAAGTTTTTTCAATTTATTTATTTCTCAGGAACCCTTCGTGTTTTAGCGGTTTTATCGCCTTGGGGCAAAATGATTTTGTTTTAAGACGAAGGACTATAGCCTTGCGACGATCCGTCTGTGTGAAACAGGCTGCAGAACATTTTAAATTCTAGAAGAATCCTATGCGGCCATGTTTTGCTCTAATATAATGACGATAATGAGACATGGGAACAGTTGACTGGTCGCTGCCAACAAAACCACAAAAAGGTCATGGTTATTAACAAGATAGAAACGGGTGCGGAAGAAAAAAAAGATTTTAGCTTGACCCATTTCACTATATCCTAATTTTTAGGCGCTGAGGTTCTGATTTTTGGATGTGGGTCGGACCGAGAATTGTTCAGCTCGTAAATCTTTCTGAATGTCACACATGCCACAAAAGATAACTTGTATAATTTATTTTTACAGGCAAGGTGCGGAGGTAAACAAAAACATAATGAGGCAATAAAGAAAAGAGAGAGAAAGAAAAAAAAAAGATCATATTTAATAATTATGCAGCCAACTGTTTCCCTGTTCATAATTACACCAAACCTGCCTAAACATGTCTCTGATATGTTTAGGCACTATCAATATGTCCCCGGGGGAGGGAGAGGGGGGAGCACATTTACGGTTCCTGTTGTAGCGTCAGGCTTTGCGACTAATTCCAGCTGAATAATTTCAATATCGGACTCGTGTAACCAAACTTGAATAAGCTAAACAAATTTGAGATGGCAAACACACACACACACACACACACACACACACACACACACACACACACACACACAAAATAACTGCAGGATATCCTATTTGTGCGAGACATTAGAATAAATCAAATATAAACCAAGTTCAAATCGCCTGCATACAAACAGAAAATACAAAAAAGGATCTGCAGTATTATTGGTCCTGACCTGGCATCTCGGCTGAAGTCACGTTCCCACGGCCTGTGGCACTTCTATAAATATTTTCATGGTAATTGTTCTAAACTTTCCTCTTTTTATTCGTGAAAATATTCATTAGGGTTTCATTTTTAAAGGTTGTTTTTTTTATCCCCCTCCATCACACATAAATTGTACATATGGAAACTAGTTAAGACTTCATAGAGACTTGAGGCATTACGGTGACTGTAGTAAGTGGTAAGTAAGAATATCTTGTTTTGGTGTAAGGAATATTGTGGTATATTTGGGTCAGTAATTGTGGTGAGCTAAGTTTAAAATACGACAGGTTGAAAACTAATCTTCCTCGATCTCTCACTTGGCCTTATGCTACATTTTTGTATTATCAAAATAAATATTACTCTCCTCCTTGACTTACGAATTTAGGTGAACTACTAGATTTGCAGCAAAGTTTTATCATTTCACTGTTATATTAGTTCGATGTAACCGTAAGTTCTATCCTAACAGTTTCTTCTTTTGCACTTCTCAATTTTGGAACTCTTTCGCTTTCAGGCAATTCTACTCATTATCTTATGTCTTCTTAATTCCTGTTTTTATTGTTCTCATATTATTTTCATATCTTCTTTCACACTCAGTAACCCTTTGCGTCTTAGGGGCTTTATTTCTTTTCTTGAAGTGAAATGATAGCATAATGAATTACGTATGTAAATATAGAAGGTGGATGGCATGAGACAAAAACACGTGTTCTCACCGTATTTATTTAACCTATACATCGAGGTAATCTTAACAGAATAAATTGGCGGGCACAATGTTAAAGATATAATACCGTGTTGATGGCAGATACTGAAGGAATCCTGCAGGAAGCCCTGGACGAGGCCGAATTAGCAGGAAGACATGACTAAACATCAATTATAAGAAGACAGAATATATGATTGTCAGCAAAAGGTACAGTACAAAATAAGAGTTACAAATTGGAGGTGTCAAAATAAAGCAAATACAGATATTTATCTAGGAAGCGTTTTTTTTTTTAAGATGGTAGTAAATGTGACAACAAAATCCAAGGGTGCATTCAAATAGCGAAAGTAACATTACCTATGCTAAACAAATTATTAATAAACAGGAAAATTTCATGCGAAATTAAAAAAAAAAAAGTGCTGAACTGTTAAAAAATATAACTGTCCCATATGGCAATGAATACGGAACAATTTTCTCACAGATGAAGAGAAGACATGAATCTACAGAAACTGAAGGATTGTGTGAATACCCTGAACGGAGAATGTGATAAATGGGGAAGTTTTAAATAAAATAGAAATTGTGGAAATGTTTCTATTACTTAGTTGAGTTCAGTCACTCTTCAAATAAGACCAGCTGCAGATTACTAATGTATTAGCTCTGACAACCGCTAAATACCGCTTTTGCTGTCTTGGTGTTTACCGAAGACCTCCCCAGAAGGCGGAATATGGCACAATGCCGTTTTTTAACGTGGGGCGATTCCGATCAAAAATTGTCTGTAGACCCCGTATACACGAGATCTAGTATCTATTTACCTCCCCAGACGAGACTCTGCCCTTCGACATAACCTCATCCCGGTTCCTCTCCGCCCAGATACAATAAGTTCGACAAGCAGAGTATTAGCAAACAGAGAAGTTTTGCTGTCTCGGTATTTACGCATGACCTTCAGCATGTAGCATAAGGCCGTTTTTTTTTTACGTGGGGCTATTCACAATCAGTAAACTCGGACAAAAATTACCCGAAGACCTCGTATACACGGGGCCGGGTAGCTGTCTACCTCCCCAGACCTCGTCCCGGTTCCTCTTTTCCCGGCGGCAGTGAGGTCAACAAGCGGAGCGCCAGCAAACCAAGAGGTTTTGCTGTTTCTCCTAGTCCCACGTTCCGTTCACACATTTATGCACGCGTGGGTGAGTTCAGCCCGTCGCTCGGGGTATAACAGAAACAAAAAGGACATTCATTCTTATAATCAGAAAGAAACAGTTGAAATTATTTAGGACACAAAACGAAAAAGGGTTCTTGTGTTAAATTGAAGGCAGGAGGAGAAACAGAAACAGAGATTAACCTTACCTAAAAGTTTATGTAAATGGAAAACAAAACAAAGAGAGGGAATGATAGTAAAAAAAAAAGACAAATATTGCTAAGAGCTAAAAAAAAATAGGAAGTTATGGACAGTTTACATTTTGAGAGAAAAAAGAAATAAATTAAACTACACTAAATTTATTAAATATCTACTTGGACAACAGATTTTCTGTGCTGTTCGCTCTTCAACGGGTGCTCCAAGTTTAAATCCAGTGCCAAACTCAAGGATGGTGGTGTAGTGGATAACGGCAAGAAATCGGCGAACCAAGTTCGAATTCCAGTCGTGTTCATTATATACCCTTACGCGTAAATACCCTTGAGAAAGTGTTTGTGATCACGAATGTTCCGGTGGCCTACAAGTGTACTGTGTGTGTGTGTGTGTTATTAGATTTTAGGTGCCTTTTATGAATGGATGTGTTTTTTTCTTTAAAATTCTAGATGCTTCGAAAATTGGGGGTTAGATGTTTTAGTTATATTCTGTTTGGTAGACCGCTGCTTTTGAGTCTAATGCCAGCTCTCTCTTGAAACTGTTTTTGAAGTATTTGTTATAACTTTGATAGTTGACGGCGAAACAGGTCAAAATAAATGTTTTCAAAACTGGCTTATTTATTTGCTATACCGTCGGATTCTCATCCAAATTTCACACACACACACACACACACACACACACACACACATATATATATATATATATATATATATATATATATATATAGTCGAAATTCGACGTATGAGGTCAAGCAGATCAGTTTCCAGAAACCGACAGCTCGACACCGGCACATGAGATTTGATTATAGTGGTGAAGGCCTCATGCAGGACCATCCACACTTTTTTGAAGAGACGAATACAGAGACCTGGTGCACCAAATGCCACAAGGTTCCCAAACGACCCTCCGCAGGTTTTGAATTCAGAATTGTCCTTCTCCTAGACCAGTTGCCATCCAGGGCTATAGAACCCAGTCTGTCCTGCTATTTTACCCATAGCTGGAGGGAGAAGAGGAGGATTCATACCTTTCCCAAGGGTATTAGCACGTAAGTGAATGTAATGGCTTCGAATGGAATTCGAACCCGGCTCTGCGATTCCTCAATCCAAGCCGCTATCCATTACTCCACCGTGCTTAAAAAGAAACAAGAGGAAAAACTATTCTTATCCTACGCGTTTTATCCTCTGAGGGACTTTATCAAGACAATATAGGATTTATTTTGTTGCACGTGTTTATATACAAAGGCGAGGATGTCATTGCTTTATCAAGGCTTTTTAATTAGAGAACATTCATGAATGTTCCTCAGGTGGTTGAAAGGTCAGTGAAATCATGTAAAGGACCCAAAGTGTCATAATTCAAAGTCTGGCATAAAGTAAACTGAGCGAGTTTTATTCAAGATTTTTTTTTTACTGTACATTGATGCACATATGTCCATCTCAATCCATAAAAATCTAATCAGAATCTAAACAATATTCTTTTGAAATAAATTCTTGAATATTACTCGCTCACTCAGAGAACGAAACAAGTCTGCTGAAAATAGTTTTTCCTTTTGTCTCTCTTTTTATTCATTTTGTCTCCTCTATAGATACACTCCATCTGAGAATATTTACATACATACACACACGCGCGCGCGCACACACACACACACACACACACATATAACCCCTCTAACCTAAGCAGCGGTAACCAAATATATATCCCTGTCGTCGGCACTTGACAGCGGTAACCAGTTATGTCACCCAGTCGTCGGTCCTCAAGTTCCTTCAGAGCGCCATGGTTACCATTTAGCTGACTGTTCACTCGTTAGCGTGTGACACGTTTTGTTGTTGGTATCATGTTGGTGGCACGGTTTCACTCGACTAAGCTGGCGTTTGTTAGTTCACGACCATTCAGTCCTCTACCACGTTGGGTTTTTTTTTTTTTATCTCAGTGGGTGAGAAGATCGTTGATGAAGCAAAACTGAAGTGAAGACAGTTTGACAATTTGGAGCTACACAAGAAAAACAAGAATCCTGTAGAATAAAGAATTAACTCGGGTTAAAAATGTTACAATGATTTGGTTTATATAGGACTAGCAGCATGGCCCGGTGTTGCCCGTGCTTGATTCAAAAATCGTACGACTCATACAGCAATCGCTATCACTTGACTTAAAATATTTTTGCCCTTCATTGCCTTTAAAGGAGTGCCCTTTGCCGTGCTGATGTTGCTACATGCTTTACTTCTTGCCTATTTCACACTGCGAATTTTTTCGAAGCTCTATACTAAACATTAAATCTGTTACGAAAAAAGAACTAAACAAAATGTCAGTTGTTGCTGTTCCTGCCGATTCGTGGCAGCCAGCTTTAAACTCTCACTCTGGCCAGTCCAAAATGGCCGCAGACTACATGAAAACTGCCGTAGAAGCATGAAAAAATCGATTATTTCCACTGTCGATGGGAGTTGGGAAATGCAAAGTCGGTCTTGGTTTTCCCGCTAACTTGGAGCATATGCATGTAAATTTTGGTGCAAATCCGTCGAAAATTGCGCCCTGCATTCGGTACACACACACACAAACACACACACACATCCTGCCTTTTATATATAGAGATTTGTTGTATACAGTGATTCTAATCCTTCTCATTTGTAATAATCAAATGACACTGGGATCCCCTTCTGTTATAGTGGAACACACCTATTCTATAGTTAATAGACTCTCCCACCTATAATAAGTAGGAGTAGTAAGAGTAAGGAGTCGCTCAGTGGTTCGGTCAGTCAGTCGATGCCGGACGACCGTTAGTCGGATACTAAAGTATCAGCGACCACAACTATATTACTCTGCGTCATTACCTATTATATTAAGTTCCTAATGTTTTGTACGTCGAACCTATTTTAGGACCGACTTAGTACAAATACAAGCCTCCACTGTGAAATCACTCCATAACACCTTCTGAGTATGCAGCTTGTTTTAGTAGTAGCTTAAAGTTCTAAGTTTCCGTCTTCATATACGGCACAAGGTCTTTGGTCAGAGAGCTCTTGGCGAACGATGCGGATTCCGTTGTGTTTCTCTTCTTCTTGTGTCTCCTGTTGTCACTGAGTTCAAAATTATGTGGTGTCTTACGTTCGGGATGGGTGGGGTTGACTGGGACCTTAGTTCGGTTGTCTTTTACCCTCAGTATCAATCTTGTCTAAATTTCCATATAAAAATGTACATTTACTCAAGTTTTCCAAATTTGTACTTGTCCATCCTCTTTTTAAAAGGGTTCAGAGGAATTAACCCCCCTTTACCTCCCACTCCCTTTACACTTGGCTTCGTACGCTATATAGTCGATGCTAATCTCTCTCTCTCTCTCTCTCTATCTATCTATCTATCTATCTATCTATCTATCTCTTCTTTTCTTCCTTCTCTTTCTTCTCCTCTTTTTCCTTCTCCTTTTCTTTCTCCCACTTTCTTAAAAGTCAACCTCAGCTCGGCTTCCTGGGAATGGAATGATAAATCCTTTCAAAAAATCCAAAGAATCAACAGAGGTGTCTCTTAATGTTCGCTTCACGGTCCAATCCTCTTTTTACTTTACACAAGGGATCTGCCTAATAATATACTCCAATCATTTTTTTAAATATCTATGCTGATAAGGATATACGGGCGCCCCTCTAAAATTCTAGATGACTACAGCTTAACAGCTGATCTCTGCTTTGACCTAGCTTTAACAGCACAGTGGGAGGAAAACTGGTCGATCACATTCGATGCCTTGCAAACCAAACTAGTGACGTTCCATCATCACTAAGCAGATCCAGGATTTTCACTGGTCGCGTTGAACGGGTGTTTCCTCAGTGAGGTTCCGTGCTTTGAGTGCCTATTGCGACTTAAACTCAACCCAGATTTCAAGTTCAACTCGTACTTACGATCAATCGCTAAGGATTCTGGGGAAATGGTCTGTTCCCTGTACTCTTTCAGTAATTGCCTAAGTTATCCTGTACCTTTTACAAGAAGCAGATAAGGCCGAAAATGAAATAACACTGCCATATATGGACAAGAGCTGCCCAGCGGCCGAGCGGACACTAAATTTCCGCCTATCACGATGAAAGTATTCTCTCAAGGAGGCAATTTGCCTTGAACGCCTACTGGGACTTAAGCTCATCTCGGACCTCAAGTGGAATTCATATATACTTCCTATAGTTAAAGATGCTGGAAAAATGGTCACGCTCCAGTAAGTAGCTCATGCTATACTCTACGTTTACAGGAGCTCTATCAGATCAAATATGGGGTACTACTGTATAATATATGGTCTGGAAGTACCCAGTCTTCACTTTCCAGGCTTGATAGCGTTCAAAAGCGTCTACTCGGCCTTGTGAGTGATGAATTATTCCCCCCACTTACAGGCCCTATCCCACAAACGAATCGTTGTCAGCCTTTCCACTAATTCCACCAATTCTAACCCTAACACCCATGCTGCATAGACTGAGTCGAACCATCCTCATTGCATTCATATTCCATTTGTAAGAAGGAAGTTCCACTCGATCAGCTTCTTACCACGAATCGAGAATCCCGAGAGGATGCTTTCCTCACCATTACAATCTTAACATCTTTACGTCTGGGGTTAATCGTCATCATCTCCCACATATCCTCATAAACTGCGGTTCTTATCTTTTTCTCTGATACCCACCCAATAATTCTCTGCCTTGATGGCTCTTAGGTTTTGCATAGAGTGAGCATTATAAAATAAGAGTAATGGGTTACTCTAATGGGTTACTCTAATGTGCTAAGACATTGCATTTTACTGATTTAAAAAGGAAACGTGTTAGTTTTATATATTTCTTTGGAAGGAATTTATTCTTCTTTCCATAAATCTATTAGAATATCATGAGTATGACGCAATTTTTTTAATGTCTTTTACTTTATTTACTAAGCATGGCCGCATAACCGAACGAATGATTAATGTGAAGCAATTGCAATATATTTTATCATTATTACGATCACCATTATTGTTCGAGTTATAATGATATCATTATCCTTTTCCTTCTTTTCTTTTTCTATTATTCCTTTTCGGTGTTCTTCCCTCTCCTATTTTTTCTTTTCCTCTTTCTTTCATCTCTTATTTTCCTTTCCTCTTTCTTTTCTCTCCTATTTTCCTTTTCCTCTTTCTTTCATCTCTTATTTTCTTTTCCTCTTTCTTTTCTCTCCTATTTTCCTTTTCCTCTTTCTTTCATCTCTTATTTTCCTTTCCTCTTTCTTTTCTCTCCTATTTTCCTTTTCCTCTTTCTTTCATCTCTTATTTTCCTTTCCTCTTTCTTTTCTCTCCTATTTTTCCATTTCGATTTTCTTCTTCTTCTATGTCCTTCTTTTACATAATTTCATTTTAATGTCTTTCGTCATTAAAGCTTGAAATGACTGAACGACATTATTATACTCGTTCATTTTTTCACATTATTTTAAGACAAGCTGCCAATTTGAAATAATTAATTTGACTACAGGCGCCATTATTTGTCATGATATAGTCAAAGTTCATTGTAAACGAAGACATACAATTTAGTTGAGCTGATAATGAAAAAAAATATATTATATAATAGAAATATAAGCTTAGTCAAACGAAATGCAAGTTTGTATGAAATTAATTTATATTCAAACCTATAAATATCTATATTTCTCTATCGTAGTTAGCTGACTACTAAATAATTTCCGTCTTCTTTTATCAACTTGATTCATCTAAAAATCAAGTTAAATAGATTTTATTCAATTATATATCTAACATTATTTGCAATGACTTATTCCACTTATTAGGAAGCTCTTCGATATATTTTGAGAAAAATTTCATCAAGTTTTGATGTAAAAACAGTTTTCGATGGACTTTTCAATCAAATTTCATTAGAAAAAGTTTCCTGATCAAAACGTTTTGCAGACATCGAAAAAGATTGGTGGAAGTTCCTGGGGGTATGGCGACTGGAAGTGCACTGATCGATTTTCAAAATATTTTCCTGTTTTTTTTTTTCTTTTTCTTAACTTTCTGCTTGTTTTAATGATTTCACCCCAAGCAAGGCGATAAAGCCACTAAAACACAAGGGTGGGGGGTACCGAAAGTAAAGGAAACTGAGTAGAAAGGGCATTGGAAAAAAACAAGATTCCGTGAGACAGATGACAGCGATTGAAGTTGCATTTAAATTCCTGAAGATCATAGTTGACAAGAAAACAAAATGCCGGAAGAGAGTTCCACAAGAATGGCGTGTGAGAGAAAAAAAAATTATCAATATATAAGTTACGGTTACATTGTCCGGACTGTTGTCCTCATCTTTATTGCCATATTCACGACATTTCGGCCATTGTACACTCCGGGATTTTCCATGTGATTGGAATTTCGAACTCAACACTTTATTTCATCCATAGGGGTAGATTGCTCTAGTTCCACGTACCATGTCTTTTCCGGATGTCCAAGTTATTTCTCTTTAACTCAACTCTCTAAGTCTTTGTTCACCACTGCCGTAGCCAGCTATTGAACTCACAACTCTTTGAGTCAAGTCACTGGATGCAACCAACACTTTTATCCACATGCCCCAGTTGTGAATATGGCAATAAAGATGAGGACAACAGTCCGAACAATGTAAATAATTACAATACCTCATCTTAGAAATATAGTCAAGTTACCTTTACAACTAGCAATTTCAACAGTAAAAAAACGAGACCTAACTGCCAATCTAGGACTACGCTTAAATTCATGAAGCCGAGGTACCAATGAGGAACGCTCACAGGAATAAATGTCATGAAAATATTTGTAGAAAAGGAACAACGGAGCTAAGTAACGGCAGTGAGGAAATGTTTGAAGCCAAGATGCCATTTCAGATTCAATAACATTATAGGTTCTTTAGATTTTGTCAAGAATCTCTTAATACATAGCAGACCAGACCTGGCAGCAATATTCAGTATATGAACGATTGATAGAATTATAAAGGTGTAAGACAGATTCGAGTGAGAAGAATTGTTTAGCACGACATAACTTTCTTAGCAGCTGGCTGTACAACTGACTCGATATAATTCGTTCCAATTAATATCAGTGGGTAAGATATTAACGCGCAATCAATATAGTTTATTATGAGGGGTTTAGAACGAAGAGAATCGTAGCTTGATCTAGAAGAGCAATCAGCGTTTCAAGTTAAACTGAATCTCTTGAAAATTTTTCCGTATGCTTGATTAGAATCAAAAGAAATATCGTATAACGAATTGCTATAACGTGGAGTTTTAGAGACGCAATGGGTTACGCTCGTAGAAGACAGCATCAGCTAGTCTAATGGAAAGCAAAAAGAAATGTTCTCTAAGACTATTAAAAGAGTTTGGTTTTAGTTTAGTTTAGTTTTAGAAGTATTAAAATTATAAATCAATTCTTGCCCCCAATTAAAATCAGATTCAAAGACATTATCAGGATCGGTTGCCAATCTGACTTTATCGAAACTTATCTAATGGTAAGTCTGAGAGTCTACTAAATCTAACAGGAGTAAATAATTGACGTCGGTTGAGAATTGGTGATACTGAGAAGCGATTCTATTCCTGTTGTATTGTGGCCATGCGTTCTCTTTAATCGTCCGTGTATGCTATCACTAAGATATTTTAGCGTAGTCCAAATTTATTCTTAACTACCACTTATGATTAGTAATTATGGTGATAGCGTCGTCATTAAAATTGGTCCTGAAAAACTTATTTATAACTCAGCCTTCTATAACTACTCGTCGTTGTGCAGAGATAAACATGTGTTTCAAAATATTCCACACGAAAGTACAATAGATCAAATTCAGCGAACATCTATGCATAAAATACATTGGAAACACTTTCAAACTCCTCCAATAACCGACTTATTTCCTGTACAATGCCAGAAGTAAAGCCTACAAAATCCACATATAATAATAAGCCAATAGCCATAAAAGTAAACACACACTACCTACTAACTCCATAACAGCCACCATTGAAATGAATTAATCCAATCTTAATCTAAAATTCGTCTACACCACATCTAAAACAATAAGAGATATAGTTAGAACCAAAACGAAATAGCAACAACAGGACAGAGGCAGGAATATACAGAAAAGAATGTACAAAATGTCTAATAACGTATATCGGTGAAGCATCCAGAAACCTAAAAAGAAGATTCAACAGCAGAAATATGCTGAATCTCAATACTTTAAACGCACTGGTAGTTCACCGTAGCGCATTTGACCACAATTTCGACTTAATAAATGTCAGCCTGATGAGGAGAGAAAAAGATCCAATAAGAAAATTATCACATTTCAAGCTTGTGAAACTCACTTCCGGCTACATGCTTCCCAATCAACTTTGATCTTCAAAATTTTAAATGCAATGTCAATCGTTATCTTCTGTCTTCTTAATTCTTATTCTTTTATTGTCTTCTCTTCTTATTTGTAGTTTTTTCCTTTAACACACAGTAAGTCCCTTGCGTTCTAGTGGCTTTATTGACTTTGATCTTCAAAAAAACTAAATGCGATATTAATTGTTATCTTCTGTCTTCTTAATCTTGGTCTATTATTGTCCTCTCTCCTTAATAGTAGTTTTTCTCATATTCACTAACACTTAATAACCCTTTATTGCCGGGATTGGGATGAAATAATTAATTTAAAAAAAAAAGCTTTGAAGAGGCGCTAATCTCGCAATTCTCGACAATAAACTGAAAACTAGGACCATACATAATATGACCAATCATAGCAATAACGCAATGTAGTATACCTGCTGGTATAGAAAAAACATTGACCTATTCAGATTGAGCTGGGTTAAAACCTAACAGACACCAACGACTCTAATATATATATATATATATATATATATATATATATATATATATATATATATATATATATATATATATATATATATATATATATATATATATATATATATATATATATATATATATATATATAAAAAGAAAATTAACATACATTAAAACACTTTTTTGGTTTCTGGTCGTCGTATTTTTTTTAAGCTGATGTCCTTCTATGTTTTTTTTTCTAATAGAAAGATGCCAAACACGAATTCCAGTCAAGTTCCTTTCTCGGGGCTCAGAACAAACGTTACTACCATTCAATCGGCATCACAACAACTACATCTTAAAAGACAACCATGAAAAGAAATTAACAACAAACCGCTTGAAAATTTATCGTTCTCACTTTTTAGTAAAGCAAACCTTGCTGCCCACGCACGGCAACATGTGGAAATTGCTCCTCAACCATTCAAGCAAAATAGCTCAACCACATGGCCCATCTCTTTAAAAGTTTGCAAAACACTTGCAGGCCTCGGAAGACACATGTGTCCACAGAAATCGAACAACTCTTTATTTTATTGAGCTCTCAGCTGTCGTCCGCGATGAGACAGTCTACCATATATATATATATATATATATATATATATATATATATATATATATATATATATATATATCAGCAATTTCAGTACCTTGTATACGCCATTATTCAGGCGAAGATAGAAGCTACAAAGTCTTTAATTAGGAGAAATCACGGCGGAGTAATGGATAGCAGCTCGGATTGAGGAATCGGAGAGCTGAGTTCGAATTCCAGTCTAATACCCTTGGAAAAAAGGGTATGGATCCTCTTCTTCTCCCCCACCCCCATGTGGGTAAATAGCCTTGCATGGCAACTAGCCTACCGCCGAAAGAAATGCCAACCTACTACGGCAAAAAATCTGCCTCGTTAGTCATGTTCGCCTCAGCGTGTATCCTCCATCTCACATAACTAACTGATTTTAATCATTTATTCCTTTATTTTATTTGACATTTTATTATGTTATCAATTCAGAAAATAACTCTAAAGCACTTATTATTCATAAGATGTTCTCTTGATCCCAATAGTTGTTCTATTCAATTTGCTGATGGCTGTTGTTTTGTTCTTTTTACTGTGCAAATGGCATTCGAAGCTAACGTTTGTATGATGAAACTTATTCCATTTTCTCATTTACTTTTTTTAATGAAGCAGTGGCGGGAGGCATCTCTGTGTGTGTGTGTGTGTGTGTTTGTGTGTGTGTGTGTGTGTGTGTGTGTGTGTGTGTGTGTGTGTGTGTGTGCGGCGGTAACGAAATTTTGTCACCTGTCAAATGATAGATATGAAGAACATGAGATAGTGAGTAAATAAGTATGTCACATGCACACACAAACACACACACATATATATGTATAATAATAATAATAAAGTTAATGGTCAGGGTTGAATTAGACAAGGAAACAGTAGTGTTAAAAAAGTGCTCAGTGCACATCTAAAAAGATAAAAATTTAACATGTAGAGCTTTTAAGTATAGAAAATTAGAAAATCAGCCAATTCCACTACATTGGTTTCAACCTTTCGGTATCTTAAGGTGATTTCGATCAATTGATTTCATAATGCTTTATTTTTAAAAATAAAAATTTACGAACGCTAACAAATAAATGAATAAAACATGAGGCGTGATAGAAGGTGAGGAGGAGGGGAAAATCAAGTAAAATTGGAAATGTATCGGTGGGCGGGGGATTAAATAAAATATACATACGTTCTTTTTATCCCACACCAAATGAACTCAACAGAAACATAATTTCCGATCTCTGGTTTAAAAGGTGTTTTGGTCTGGAAATGTTATTATAGCTAATTTCTCTTGTTGACAAAGGTTGCAGATGCTGCTATGATTGTCGTAAGGTTCAGCTTTTTTTTTTATTTTTTCCAATTTACAATCGGATCTTCTTTATCTTTCTCTTTTAACTTCCACACGTGGTTGTCTAGTTCAGTAGAATTTCTAAGGCTTCCTAGCTGAAAAGTTGACATGATTCTAGCACCGCTTTTTAAAGTTACCCTCAATATACACTATGTATATTTTTCTGGTCATTTGTATCTATTATTTCTGCCTTGTAAATTACAGTTTCAGTTTTGCAAACTCCATCTAATGGACATCTGCTTTTATTTCTACAATTGCATATATTATTGTTAACCATGTTTTGCTGCACGTTAGTTTTGAAATTTCTGTCGTTTTGTCTTTTTTTTTTTTTGGTTTCAAAATTACTAGTACAGCTGTAGCTTAATTTAACTGTGTTTTTTTAAAATATTTTATGGAATTCAGAATACATGCTGGATTTATTACAAAAAAATGAGCAATTCCTTACCAGAATGAGGTGGAAAGCACTATTTTCGTTAAATAAATATTTAAAAAACAAAGAAAACACCGAAAAATTCAAATTTAAAAGCAAAACTTACCCGCCTGCCATTGAAGAGCTGACTAACTTCGAAAAGGACATGCTTGCTATGATAGACAATATTAAATTCACAAAATCTAATAGTAATTTCCAAAAATTATTAACTACTGAAGTAAAAAAATAAATAAAATAAAATAAAAACGTTATATATATATATAAGCTTGTGTGTAAAGACCGTAAGTCTAAATAACTGCCATTGAAAGAAAAGGGGAAAAAGAAAAGAAGAGAGAAAAAGTAAAAAAAAAAAAAATACAATAATGAGTGAGTGTAAAGTCAAAAAAACCACGAAAAGGACAAATAAGCCCGACATTCTACACATACGCACATATACCCAGAAGGGGGCATGGACGCTTGTGCTCAAATACACATACACGCACGCACACATTGTGAAAGAAAAATACACCAATGAAAAGTTCATATAAAAATGGAAATCGAGAAGGCAATTGCTGATAGCCCTTGACGTGAGGATGGACGAAACTCTGGAGTCGGGATCCTGAAAGTAACACCAATCAGCTAAGTGGCAAAAATCTCACTAGTGTCACTCACACACACACACACACACACACACATATATATATATATATATATATATATATAGAGAGAGAGAGAGAGAGAGGAGAGGGGGGCAGATAGATAGATAGATAGATAGATAGATAGATAGATAGGATTAATACAAATATAAAATTTGTCATTTACATGAATGATGTTATATTCAGCAATCTGACTCCAGAGTTTCGCAGACGAACCACTTTGTAATGGTTCGTTCCACTCATCAAGATTTGACAACAAAATGTTCGTTATTTTTAGTCAAAAAAATAATTTATGCGCCATTTATCTCTCCTTTCCTATATATTTCTCTCTCTCTCTCTCTCTATATATATATATATATATATATATATATATATATATATATATATAAACAAAACAAAACCATTGATTTTAATTTTAAAAGTCTCTAGGGCCCTTTCAGCCAACATTCATCAGGAGACAATCGTTGGATTAGCGAAAAGAATATTAACATATTGAAGAGAAAAAAAAAAAAGGGAAACACACTAAAATAACAAACAAGTATATATACTTGTAACGAAATGGATCGTGTAAATAAATTAACGAGGGACAGTTAAAATAAAATATCCCCAAAAAAAAAATTCTTTTCTGCCGGCAGAGAGAAGGTTTTCTAAATCCTATACAAACCGATTCCAAAATAACTATATTTCTGAGATATTATGTACATATTTACATTGGTCGGACTATTGTCCTCATCTTTGTCGCCATATTTGTCACAACGTTTTTGTAACGAGGGAAGGCTGTACGGATCGTGTAAATTTCGAATTGAACCCTTTATTTCGATCGCTGGGGTAGAGTTAAAATTCCACGTCCCATATTTGGTGATTCAGTTATCAGTTAGACCTTATAAATTTTTCTCTGAAAGTTCTCCACTGCCCGGCAGAGTCAGGGATCTAACCAACGCCTTTTTCCACTGTGCCAATCTATACAAACCGATTCCAAAATCTTCAAATGATTATTGGAATCGGCTGTATGAATAATTTTAATACACTGTTTTTTATACAACTTGGCACAAGCTATATTCTCAACTAAATGTTGAGCAATAGCCGATTCCATATTCATGGGGGGAAGATAGCATATTCTATCTAGCTTACCAAGTCGTATTTTGGAAGGTACGTGCTGATTAATTCTAGTTTCCAAATGCAAGGTTGTACGCCCCACATAACCAGCAGCACACTGGCAATTAAATTCATATACTAAATTACTCAATTTGATGTGAGGGCAATACATCCTTGCGAAAAAGACGGAAACGCAGACCTAGTTTGAAAAATGCTACGTAAAAAACAACTGATGGGAAACAACCGAAACCGACTTGCTAACCTGCTTAATTAAGCCCTGACCCCTATCCCCAATCCAGGAATCTTCAAATAAACCGGACATTTAGAAGGCCCCTGGATTTTGGGAATAAAAATTCCTTAGTCTTCTTACTAATGATATAGTCAATAAGGGCCTCCGGATAGCCGTTACTAAGGAAAATCTCCCTAATGTTCCCAAATTCACGGTCCAATCTAATAGGAGAACACACTTTAAGCGCTCTATACACCAAGGTCTTTTTTTTTTTTTGCTCTTCAATATCGTTAATATTCTTTTCGCTAATCCAACGATTGTCTCCTGATGAGATGTTGGCTGAAAGGGCCCTAGAGACTTTTAAAATTAAAATCAATGGTTTCCTTGTTTTTAAAACTATTTATAAATTGTGTACCTCCAAACATTTGTGTATATATATATATATATATATATATATATCGTGGACTCTTCCGTCGTTGATCAACGCGGGCTGTTGACCCGTGCCTACTGGGGAACCTTTTTACAACGTATGACGGTCAGGTACCTCAGTTGCTAGCAAGCGACATCCAGACAACCTGCACAGTGGTGAAGGCTTTAGGCAGAACCGACCACACTTTTTGGGAGAGCTGAATTCAAAGATCTGGTGCACTGTGTGCCGCCAGGTCTCCAAACGATCCTTCGCAGGTTTTGAATTCAGTGTTGTCCTCCTCCTCCTAAACCAGTTGCCATCCAAGTCTATAGAACCCAGTCTGTCCTGCTATTTAGCAATATCTGGGCGAGGAGAAGAAGTATTAGCGCGTAAGTGAATGTAATGGATTCCACTGGAATTCGATCTCGGCTCTATCCACTACTCCATTGTGCTTCCCCCCTCTCTCTCTCTCTCTCTCTCTCTCTCTCTCTCTCTCTCTCTCTCCCTCTCTCTGTGTGTCAGTGTGTGTGTCTGTATATATATATATATATATATATATATATATATATGTATATATATATATATATATACACACACACACATATATATATGTATATATATATACATGTATATATATACATGCACACACACACACACACACACACACACACACACACACATATATATATATATATATATATATATATATATATATAGAATATTAGAACAAATTTTGCTGCACTTCCTTGGATTAGCCGTATTACTTAGAAAGATAACTTCGCCGCTTATGTAAAAGTAAAAAATGTCTTAGTTGGCAATAATATAAGTGACAGATACAAAAGGCAATGTTGATTATTTAAGGCTAATTTCTTTAAATAATGCTCTGCGCGCCAATAACTATAAGTAAAAGGATGCACTAAAATAAGTAATCAAATAATCGTTTTAAGTACTCTGAATATCTGTAGCTATATTTATACCTTTGTTTTTCATATATAGATATAAATAGACTTGGGTAGATAGATAGATAGATAGATAGATAGATAGATAATGAACAGACTTAGAGAGAGAGAGAGAGAGAGAGAAACAGACGGTGATAGGCAGAAACAGACGGAGATAGATAATGAACAGACTGAGCTAGATAGATAGATAGATAGATAGATAGATAGATAGTGTTATTTTTGTTTAACAGTTCCTTTCATTTTGCTATTTTCTTTACGATTTATTAAATATTTTATTACAATTATAGTTTTATTTTCCTGGTTTCCTAACCATTGCAATTATTTTATCTCGGTTTTAATTCAAGGAATTTAAACTGAGATCCATTTGTCATTGGCTGTTCTTTCAAAAACTGTCGCACTTTCCATAAAAAAGTGTCTTTGTTGCTTTGTGCACGTGAGAGTTTCTTCCTTTCTCTCTCTCTCTCTCTCTCTTACTCTCTCTCTCTCTATCTCTTTCTCTCTTTCTCTCTCTCTTATTTTTTTCCAAGTGGATGTACAGGGGGAGGTAATGGATAGCGGCTTAGAACTTGGAGGAGCCGAGAGGAATTACAGTCGATAGCATTACATTAATTTACGTGCAAAAACCCATTGAAATGTATTAATCTTTCCTTTTCTCAGCCTGGCTATGTCTTAAATAATAGGAATTGTATCTGGAAAAATCATTATTATTTCAAAGAAATTGTTAATGCAAAATACGCTCGCAAAAAAATTATTATTCCTCGTCAAAAATATGTTTCGGCTTTGAATAACCCACAAAGTGTTGATGAACCCTTAAAATCTATCAGTTATCTTCAACGTTTTTCTGTTTTTGTTTTAAAAAATTATTAGATAATTGCAGAAAACGACGTTTATGCAAGAAAGAATAATGATAATTGTAAATATTATTATTATTATTTTTTTTATTTTCTTTGATTTCTGGCGCTTACACATTTCTTTCCGGGTCCCGCCCAGGGACCTAAGGTTAGAAATGGCGTCATGACACTGACAAAAAAAAAAAAAAAAAAGAATTAAATTACATAGATAAAGCCCTTCGTAAGGTGTGGGCTGTACTTGTCAGAACAATTTTTTGTATCTCCTTGAGGCATGGACTTCCAGGAATCCCTTCAATTAGTCTACTGCAATCTTTTCCAACCAGTCCTAGGGCTCCAACTACAACAGGGATTGTTGATGTTCCCATATGCCACATTTTCGAGATTTCTATTTCAAGGTCCTTGTACTTTGACAAGTTTTTGAATATCTTCAAATATACATTGCAGTCAGCAGGGACTGCCATATCAATAAGGAGGCATCGTTTTTGTTTGTGATCTTTAATAACAATATCTGGCCGGTTGGCCTTGATTGTTCTGTCAGTGTGTATTGTGTAGTCCCATAGAATTGTAACAGGTCCTATCTCCGTAACCGGGTATTATTATTATTATTATTATTATTATTATTTCCTTTGATTTCTGGTCTGTACACATTTCTTTCCGGGTCCCGACCAGAGACCTAAAGTTAGAAATGACATCATTACATTTTCCACTGACCAAAAAAAAAAAATACATATTTGACGTAGATAAATCCCTTTGTGAGGTGTGGGCTGTACTCGTGAGAACAATTTTTGTATTTCTTTTATTATTATTATTATTGATTGATTGATTGATTGATTGAGAGCGCAGCATAACAACAAAGTGAACCTGAGGTGCAAATATTTCTTTCTTTTTTATGTACCATGTCCTTTCAGGATGTACGCGTTCATGGCTCTCCACCTCGTTCCGTTTAAATATGACCACGTCGTCGTCACATGGGCGATGTTGTGAAAACGTATTCCTAAAATTTGAGTATTTTAAATCTAAAACTTATATGTACGTTTGTCGAGCATTAATCTTGCTAGAAACGGAACGCTGATCTTATAAAAGATTTCAGTTATCTGTTTGGATTGGTCTTGCTTTTATGTCCATCGTCTTTTTCATGTTGAATTGAATATGGTCTATGTTAATTATGTTTTATGAATATGTCCTGAAGATGGTCTATTAGACCGAAACGTCCGACGTTGACATTATATTAACATTAAAACAGCATAATTGCATATTAGGATTTTTGTTTGTTTTTTCCGTATATTTTTCTTAATATATGTATATACATATATATATATATGTGTGTGTGTGTGTGTGTGTGTGTTGTTGTGTGTGTCGGCGTGCACACACATATGTATAATTGTGTAAATTATTTTCAGATAGATTGTATGTGTAAAGGAAGAAAACGAATAAAAACACAAGAGGGAAAACTTTTTAGCCGACACGTTTCGTGCTCTGAGGGATTCTTTATCAAGACAAATGTAGGATTGATTTTATTGCACGTGTTTATGCACAAGAGGAAAGATGCCATTGGTTTATCAAGATTTTAAATTTTAGAACGTTCATGAATATTCATCAGGTGCTTGAAAGGTCAGTCAAAATACGTGGAAGGCACGAAACGCCAGTATTCATTTATTAAAAAAATTATTGAATATTACCCGCTTACTTTTGTCTTAGCAAACTTTGAATTATGGCCTTATGTTTGATTTATTTTATTGAGCACGTGAAACAATATAAATTCCACATTTGCCTTGATAAAGTCCTCGAGAGGACGAAACGCGTTGGTTAAGAATAATTTTTCCTCTTGTATTTGTATTTTTATTCATATATATATATATATATATATATATATATATATATGTGTGTGTGTGTGTGTGTGTGTGTGTGTGTGTGTGTGTGTGTGTGTGCAGCAATCCTTCATTTATGCATGTTTCATTAAACACGACAGACAAGGCACTACGATTAAGCTTTTTATTTAATTTTTCTTGTGTTCGAACAAGTGCTTTCTTTTTTAGACACAGAGTGTGTAGAAACTGTCCAAATGTTCTATAATTCCGAGCGCTTTCGGCTATACATTTACCCATTATCAAAGATGATTTTATTTTTTTCAATTTAATTGAGTGTGTGCGTTATATGCATGTTTTTAGTGTTATAGAGTGGATCAACTTTCTGTTGCTTGATAAAGTCCATCAGAGGACAAAACGCGTTGGTAAAAAATAGTTTTCCTTTTGTCTTTATTAATATATATATATATATATATATATATATATATATATATATATATATATAAGAACCTAAGAACCTAAGAAGTGGTGTATGTGGCTGGCAGAATAGGAATTGGGAGGGATACTGAAAATACAAACATTACTAAAATGTGCAAAGGATAGAACGCTGTGGAGAGCCATCATCGCCCGTGTCGGGAAAGGGCAAAGCACATAAAGAAGAATATCCGGTGATATAACTCGTAGAGAGTCGAGAGTGAAAGTTTATAAGAAGAATAGTCATTGTTGTCACAAATTAACTTCAAATGAGGCCCCCCTTCTTTATTTGCCCCAGACAGATAAACAAAGCTGAAAAAAAGTTTTTATATGATAAGATTTTTTACTTTTAATTTATTTACGTCTGTGTTGTTTAATGAATATTGACACGTGCCAATAAATCTGAGAGCTACGAAAGCTAATCCCGTTGAAAGTGTTGATAACATTCTTTTTTCCTAAATCTAATCTGGCGATATTAAAAAGCTAATATTACAGAAGACAGTAATCATTTCAAATTAAGATATGCTGATTAAATTTGCCTTAGAGAGACAGAGGAACAAATGTTATAAACTAATGTACAAAGCTCAAAGTTTGTGCGGTTGTCCCCTTAAAACCTTGAAAATTAGTTGGTTGTTTTCCGTGTGTGTCTTTGACAAATATTGCGTTAACTGCAACATCAAATGAATACCTTTCTAACATTCGCATTTATCAACATGTTTCTTATATTGTGCCCAACTTAGCGGTTATTCTTTAAATAAGATAAGTACTTTGCATATTCAACTTTAAAATTATTTTTTCTAAAATAACTTGTATTTTTTACCTCTATAAATAATTTATAAATTGCTTTTTCTGTAGATTTTATAGTTGTTTGGTTGTTAAAATTAGGGCATCTTCTTCTCTGAAAATTGGAATCACCTTAGCATTTCGATCACAGCTTGAAAGTAAATAGAAATAATACACAAAAGGGAAGTAAATAATACTGGTATTTTAATACCTTATTTTGAAAATGTAATTAATACAAAGTATGCTATAAAATTATAAACAATTAGCGGTGTTTTATTAACGTAGTACAAATTTGTTTATATCGCTTATTTAATAGTTTTGTTTTGATTTGGGAAGATAAAGCTATTTATTCAATTTTGGGGTTGGTTGCAGTAGTTTTTTCTAACTATTATTTTGGCGGGAGCAGTTTTTAATTTGTTTATTACTTCATTTATTTATTTGGATTGATTATCTTTACTTGTTTTTCTAACGGTTAATTTGTCGGGATAGGTTTGTTAGTTTGTTTATTTATTTGTATTAATTTAGATTAATTTATTTTAGTTGTTTTTTATTATTTATTTATTATACTGTATATTTTCATTTACTCTTTTCGGTTTTCGATTTTTAAGTAATGTAGTATTTTTTATCGTTATAAAACAGTTATAGCTATGCTTTTCGTCTGATTTGGGGTTTGAATTTTATATTCTATTTACCTTTAATCTAAAACTGATAAACTTTTTAGTATCAAACTTCAAAACTACAGAAAATATATAATAAATAGAATGTGTGTGTGTGTGTTGTGGACTGTAATGCATGGTAACTAATACTTTAGAGGGTTGTATATATAACAGGTTAGGTATATTGATTACTATAGGATTAATGGAAATCGGAGGGGCGTAACACAACTGAAATAAACGGGGACAAAAGAAAGAAGACAATACATCTCAAGGGCGCTTACATTAGAGTTATTTCGAAAGCCTTTGACAAGGTGTAGCATACAAGGTTGCTGCACAAGGTCTTTTGCTATAGAATCACTTGAAGAGTTTTCACAATTATCAGACCATTCCTAAAGGGTAGGTCCGTGAAGGTAATTGTTAACGGCCAGTCCTCCGAGGCCCAAGCGATCAACGCAGGCTCGCGTCTCGGTCCAACTCTCTTTCTACTTTACATAAATGACCTGCCTAAGATCATTTGTGAGTGTCTAATGATGTCACGGTATACAAGTGCACCTCTAAAACTGTTCGATGAGCAGAGCACGGCAGCGGTTTTCTCCTCTGACCGAACTCTAACAGATCAGTTGCGAACAAACTGGCTGGTCACATTTAATACCTCGAAAACCAAATCTATTGACGTTCCACCATATCCCTGATCCTATCGCGATGAACGGGTTTTCTGTTAAGGAGGCCCCATGTCTTTAGCGCCTAAGCAGAACCCAGACCTCAAGTAGAACTCGTACATATGATCCATCGCTAAAGATGCTTGGAAAATATTCGGTTCCTGTGCCACTCCAGTAAGTACCTGACTCTTTCTGTTATCCTGTCTTACGGCCACATCACATTCAAATACCGGTTTCCGTACGATCAAGCAACGTCCATCCTGGGCAGTACCTAGATGGGTGACTGCTTTGGAATAATAGGTGCTGTAAGTTTGTATGTTCAGGTTGTGTAATTGATAATCGCTCTGAATTGTTAATCAGAGAGCTAAGTTCTAATTCCTGTTAGTTTTGTTATATTCACTTGTGCGAAGTTAACCGTGGAATCCACCTCTTCTCCCTCCAGCTATGGGTTAATTTGTAAGTCTTGTAAAAAGCTCTATAATCGTTTTTTTTTTTTTTTTTTTTTTTACAATCTATAAATAACCTGCAAAGATTTAACAAACCGTAGAAAATGAATTAATGAATCTCCTCTAAGTTACTCACCCCTCCTGCTATCATCTACCATTCCAAGAGACAGATCAGGCCGAAAATGGAGTACTGCTTCTATATTAGGCAGCAACTGTTAAGTAGTTTCATTTTCCATTCACGGTAGAGTCCAAAGGCGTCACTGCATTCTTGTGGGTGATGAAATAATTTCCACCTACAATCCCTTTTCCCACGGACGAAACGTCGCAAGCTCCTCGCTACTCTATCGCTATTTCAGAGTGTTTAGTGTTTAAAGTGTTCAGACAAATACATTCTAAGACCCACCATGCTATGCACATTGTAGCGAACCGCCTTCATTCCCTTCATATTAAATTAGTGAGATACAGTTTACATTCAAGCAGCTTCTTCCCACTAACTGTTGCCTTGTGTAATCGACCACCAACATAAAGCTGCCTCGCCCACTACAATCTTAACCTGGTCAAGTCTAGGGTCAACCGTTATCTTCCCTACATATCCACATGAACTCTACATCTTACACTGTAACCTTCTACTTCGTTTTACAGTTTACTAAAGACCAGCAAAGACCTCGTTTATCTATGGCATTTTTCTTTTCATTCTTGAAAACGACGTATTTAGGAAGGATATTAGAATAATCCAGAACACATACCGAAAGCAAACTGCCTTCCTTCTGATAGAACATGAATTCAGTAAATACGCAAAAATAATAAAAGGTGTGCGAAAAGGCTATGTCTTCTCACTTAACTTAGTCAATCTTATACCATGAATCAATTCTGCGAGAATTATCAGGATTCGTTGTTGGCAGCCACAATCTTAACAATATAAAATATACAGATGGCGTACTTTTTATATTAGATACAGAATGGAAACGACAAGGACTTCCAAAGAATGTAGTAAAGGAAAGGGAGAAGAAGGGACTAAACATCAGTTGTAAGAAGACAGAATACATGATTGTCAGCAAAAAGAAGAGCCTAACATACGGATTACAAATCAGTGATACCAAAAGCAAGCAAGTACAAAAAGAAGTGGACGGAAAGTGCGATACTGAAATATGAAGGCACATTGCGATAGCAAAAGATGCCTCCCCAAAGCTAAGCAACGTATTAAGAAATAGGAAAATTTATTTAGAAACCAAAAAAAAACAAATAAACTAAACTGTTATTTGATATCAGCCCCACCTATATGGTAGTGAATTCTAGACATCTCTTCACAGATGAAGACGAGATTTGAAGCATTAGAAATGTGGTTCTACAGAAGGATGCCTAGAATAGCATGGACTGGGCATAACCTACCTATCTAGCATGTGTAAATGTTTGGCGGAATAGGTTTGGAGAGAGATAACAAAAGACAAAATTTACTAAGAGCTACAAAGGACAGGAAATTGTAGAGAGCCATGATCACCAACGTCCTGAAGAGAAGAAGTGCTTCCTTTCTATTTTTGCTTTAATATATATATATATATATATATATATATATATATATATATATATATGAAGAAAAATATACAGAAAAAACAAACAAAAATCTTAATATGCAATTATGCTGTATTAATGTTAATATAAAGTCAACATCGGACGTTTCGGTCTATTTTACACCATCATCAGGACATATTCATTAAACGAAATTAACATTAGAACATATAAAATTCAACATGAAAAGACGATAGACATAAGAGCACAACTAATCCAAACAGATAAAATCCAGATTTCTTGAACTGTTTATATAAAATAGTTCAATCGAGATTTTTTTGTTTTTTTAATATTTTAATATTTTGAAATCATCTTCGAATACGTTTTCACAACATCGCCCACGTGACGACGACGTGATCATATTTAAACGGAACGCTGATCTTATATAAAAATTTCAGTTATCTGTTTGGATTAGTTGTGCTCTTATGTCCATCGTCTTTTCATGTTGAATTTTATATGTTCTAATGTTAATTATGTTTAATTAATATGTCCTGATGATGGTCTAAAATAGACCGAAACGTCTGACGTTGACATTAAATTAACATTAATACAGCATAATTGCATATTGAGATTTTTGTTTGTTTTTTCTGTATATTTTTCTTCATACTGTCGGATCTATATCCATATATTTGCTTACACACACACACACACACACACACACACACACATATATATATATATATATATATATATATATATATATATATATATATATTATGTGATTTATATAATCGTAAAATGTCCGTTTTGAAAGCCATAATAAAATGTGTTTCTTCGTGTCAGATGAGAAATCTGGAGGTTGATTGATTTTTACAATTAACTTACCTTCTTGAATTAAATAACTTCTGAGCATTGATTAGTTAGAGAAACGAGCGTCTGTTTGAAGTCTGGCCCAGCTATCGGTAAATAGCAAGACAGACTGCGTCCTGTAGTCTTGGGTGGCAACCAATCTAGGAGAATGACAACTCTGAATTGAAAATCTCCGACTATGAATTTTAACTGCTGAGTACGGCTACACCACTAAAGACATGGTCAATCAGGGAGGGGCTCCTCCATAAGGAATGAGAAGGACCTTAGTTTGTGTTTGTATAAACTTTTTAAAGGTTATTTAAAGCCAGAAAATATTTTAGATTCTAAAAATACCTCGGTGATAATAATGACTTACAGATACAAGTGCTGCTAATTAACCCATAGATGGGAGAGAAGAGATGGGGTATTGGAAGGTGAATATAACGAACACAACTGTAATTGGAACTCGGCTCCCCAATTCCGAGCCGTTATCCATTAAACCACTCGCACATCCAAATTTACAGCGCCTGGTATTCCCAAGCATTCGCCCATCTAGTTACTGTCCAGCCTCGTCGTTGCTTAACTTCGGTGATCGTACGAGAAACAATGTTTCAACATCATATTTGCACTGAGTTATAGTTAAATACGTAGCAGATGGTTATTTCTATCATTCGCCTTTAATGACTTAATATATTAAGTAACCAAAAATGCCCTTGCCGTTTTGTAGGAAGAAGTGATCACTGAGACGCAAACGAGTGCGTCACGTAACGGGAAAGCGGCGGGGTGAAGGTTGGAGTATTCCTCCTAACCAATGTAAGTACTTTGCGCACACACTTCAGTCATAGCCCGAGCAGCAGCGAGGAAACATGGTGGTGTCGAAACAGCTTGTTCGTGGTTGCCTGATTTTTATGCGGGCTTGTCCACAGTTGCATCAAATCGCCGAATACGTCAACCTCTTTGGAGATAATACTGTGAGGCATTGGTTCCAGAAGTTCAGGTCGGACGATCTGCGTCTTTGTGATCAAGCCCGAAGTGGCCGGCCACAGGTCTTGAAAGATAAGGCCCTGAAGGAGGCCATAGAGGAGGGTAATAACCAAACCTGTGGTGAGCTTGCCGAATGCTTCCAGGTTTGTGATGAAACAGACTAAATTCATCTGCGCCGTATAGGCAAGGTGTACAAGTTGAGCAAAATGCGTACAATACACACTGTCGGAAGTCAACATGTAGCAACGAGTGACAACCTGTTTCTCGTTGCTCCCTTGGTACCATAACGTACCCATATTTGATTGAATGCTCACCAGTGACAGAGACTGGGTTTTGGATGACATTTCCAAGCGTGCCAGACATTGGTTGTCACCACGGAACTCTGTACTTGACACCACATGACCACCTCTATATCCACGCAAGATAGGATATAAGTATTTAATATAATGTTGTTATGTTGGAATATAGTTTTATCTATGTTATTGACACAATTATTGTTGATTTTAACATTGTTTTTGTTAAAAAAATCTTTTTTTAAGTGTTGGTGAATGGTTAAAATGCTTATGGATTAAATTTAGGAAATACTTTCGATATTAATTTTAAGATAACGATCAAAATGTGGATAAAATCAAATAATTATACACTTACGGCGTTTCTTTGTGTTTATTTCTAAATACTCTACATTTACTTTATGATTGCTTAGTTGTAAAGCCCTTATATATTTAATTTTATTATTCTCAAATATTTCCTTATTGTTGGAGTTGGTAGATAATCTAACTTGGAGTAATTTATGTAAATTATCAAGAATTTAATTCTTTACTGACATATCTATGGTTATATTGAGCTATATATATTAAACAAATATATTTTCACGACAACTCAAATATTTCTAAAAACAAATGCAACTGCTGAAAAAAAAAATGACATGTCCCTTAAACGGGCAATATATGACTGATAATATTGTATACCGAGCAGGCATACATTCCAGTTAGGATGTTAAATTTTATTTTGGTTCCACTGAAAATCGTTGGAAATTTCGTTTTTACCATCGTCGAATGACCTAAGGGAATATAAAATACAAAAACAGCAATACTCTCTCCAGATATTTCTGGCAATTAAAGAATGATGGCATCTCACCATCAATCAACTGTGATATTATAGCAAGAGCTAAATCTTCTAAGGGAAAAGGAAATAAATGTAATTTATGTCTTGTTGAAAAATTGGTTACCTTGAAACACTTAAATAACCCTAGCTTATTAAAAAAGAGAAGTGAATTGATTAATACACGTCGGCCTAAAAATAAATATCTGATTAAATAAGTTGATTCAAACTAATTTTTAATATAAATTACGGTTTAAGATTATATATATATATATATATATATATATATATATATATATATATATATAGCGTCCAAAACTAAGGGATAAAATTTTAAAACCTAATATTTATTAGAAATAACAACTGTGAAAAGCTGAAATTTTGACAACTGGTAGTCGTTATCATCCATAATAACATACTAAAATTTGAATCATTTGCAAAGGATAGAAAAAGAATTATAACAATTATTTATTTATTTTCAAAATAGGATCGTCCAAAAGTAAGGGACAAAATTGAGAAAAACAATGTAAACAGTATGCTATATTCAAATTTTTGATTTCCTCTAAAGAATAAGTCTTATTAGTCATTTGTAAACGTTGCATCAGCCGGCACCATGGCGAAACGCCAAAAAACTTGATTACTCTGTGAGACAAGCTATTGTGAAGCTACACAAGGAAAAGCACACCATTAGCGAGATTTCAGAGAAAGTGAAACGTTCAAGAGTGTTGTAGGCAGGGTTGTTAAATCCTACAATGATACTGGCAAAATAGTTAGTGCTTTTAAAACCGGCAGATCCCGCAAAACTTCGGCAAGAGAAGATCGAATAATGCAGCGTATGTCATTAAAGGACAGTTTTAAGTCTTGCACAGAAATTAAAAGGGTTATGAATAGTACCTCAAGTGTTAATGTGTCAAGACAGACTGTTTGTAGACGACTGCAAGAAATAGGGCTGTTTAATCGAACCCCATGGAAGAAACCACTTGTTAGTTCGAAGAATAAGAAGAAGAGATTAGAGTTTGCCAACAGGTATGTAATTTGGACATATGAAAATTGAGCAAAAGTATTTTTCAGTGATGAAAGCAAGTTTAATTTACTTGGAAATGATGGAAAAAACAATGTAAAGAGACGTATTGGTGAAAGATTAAGTGCAAAGTGTACTAAGAAAACTGTCAAGTTTGGGGGCGGAAGCGTCATGGTATTTGGAATGTTTTCTAGCCAAGGTACAACGCCTCTTGTCCGGTTACAAACTCGTGTAAACGCGCAGATCTATAAAAACATTGTTCAAGATCATGTTGTGCCAATCATACAGAATTCAGGTTTTGATAGGGCTACCTTTATGCAAGATAATGCCCCCATGTCACAAGGCAAAGGTGGTAATGAGTTACCTTAGCGTGCAAGATTTGGAAATTATGGATTGGCCACCGCAAAGTCCTGACTTAAATCCAATAGAAAATCTTTGGAAGACCTTAGGAGTGAAAGTTATGGAAAGAAATCCCACTAACACGGAGGATTTGTGGGTGAAGCTTCAAGAAGAATGATCTAAAATTAGTATCGAGGATTGTCAAGAACTGATTCGTTCTTGTAGTCGAAGATGTGCAGCTGTCATTGAGCAAGGGCTCATTTACTAAATATTGATTGTACATGTATTTTTATTGTTTTTTTAGTTGTTTACATTGTTTTCTCAATTTTGTCCCTTACTTTTACTAGTTCCAAATTTGAAAATAATTAAATAATTGTTATAATTCTTTTCTATCCTTTGCAAATGATTCAAATTTTAGTATGTTATTATGGATGATAACGACTACCAGTTGTCAAAATTTCAGCTTTTCACAGTTGTTATTTCTAACAAATATTAGGTTTTAAAATTTTGTCCCTTAGTTTTGGACGCTACTGTATATATACATAAAATGAACAATTAATTTTCTTTTTAATAATGGAAAAATTTATATTCACAACGCAAAAAATTCTTTAATTTTTTTTTATTTGCATATATATATATATATGCAAATCACGTTTATTTTACATGCGAAATATAATTTTTAAAATTAAAAAAAAATATAACTCAAATCTATACCAACATTATGAGAAACAGGTATATTTTTATAATTTAAATTACGTAACAGCCAGTCTATACACAGCACCTGAAAGATTTCATTGTGCAAACTCCGAGGCGTGCTGTAACACACACGCACGCACACACACACACACACATATATATATATATATATATATATATATATATATATATATATATCTTAAAGATCAAATGCAGATCAAATATGGATCGTTCCGATAGGATGAACAAATATGAAACAAATATCAAACTAACGTTTGACTTTTATTAAAATTTCGTCAGGAATTGAGAAAACAGACAAAAACAGAACTTTTGGTATGTTCAATTTTGTTTGGATCAGTTATAATCCACGTGATACGTAAATGGCCAATGATTCTATTTGTTCTTTATCTTACCATATATATATATATATATATATATATATATATATATATATATATATATATATATATATATTGTTGAGGGGTCCACCCTTTTTATACAAATGAACTCACCAGTGTATACTTATACTACTGCCAATGAATACCCGAGAAACAGAGCAAGACCGAAGAGTCGAGTCCAGAGTGACAGAGTAAAGGTTGTAGGTAACCGGAAGAGTGAGGGGTGAGGTAACAGCGTTGTAGGAGTCACAGTGAAGGAGCACGTAGACTCAGTAAGAAGTCATACAGCGATACTTCAATACCAAAGACTGTATATATATTTTGCTACTAACCCGTATGCCTGGAACTATTAACCTGCATTACCAATTTGTATTATTACGTTAATACATTATTTTCCTATATTCATTCTTGGCGTTTGTTATTTATTGGTACCGGATTTCATCCCGGAATCCACAAAACTTGGCGACGAGGATATCGAACTCACACGGAAAAAAAAAGACAAAATTTTCCCTCGTCAACTTGGCGACGAGGACTTCGAACTCACACGGAAGGAAAAAAAATTCTCTCTTGTCGAACACAACAACTTGGCGACGAGGAAATTCGAACTCACACAGGAAGAGTACAAAAAATTCTCTCTTGCCGACCACAACGACTTGGTGTCGAGAAATTGGGACCTACACGGAAAGAAAAAAAATTCTCTCTTCTCACCACAACAGCTTGGGCGACAAGAATTTGCATTTCTCGGAGACTCAAAAGAGAAAATTGCCGTTTTGCCAGTATCCATAACAACTGGGTAACAAAATGTTACGAGGATTAAAATACAGAAAATCGAGGATTTTCGTAAGACTCTTACCATGGAGGATTTTAAAAGTATTTTAGTAGAACTTGTTAAACACCAAAATGAACAGCAATTACAATTCCAAGAATGAATGGAAAAAATATTACTACAAACGCAGAAGGAAAATCATGAAAGACAAATGCAAAATGAAGAAAGACAACTCCAGGAGCTAATTGTAAAAGTAGCGAGTCATACACAACAACAAAATATTGAAAAAGAGGCGACTTTTTCTCAAGACGCAGAAACATTCAAATATTCCCTAGATAAAAATTTCGGGGACTTTTTCAGACGTCATGAAGACATCTTCAACATCGATTGTCAAAACTGGACAGAAGCAAAAAAAGCTACGACTATTACTCAGAAAATTAGGAACGGAAGAATGCACAAAATTCGTGGATTACATTTTGCCAAAGAAGACAAATGATTTAACGTTTAATGAAGCAGTTACATACTTGACGGAGCTTTTCAGCCCGAAAACGTCACTCTTTCACAAAAGGTGGAAATGTCTTAACCTCGTAAAGGATGAAAATGAGGACTATTCTACGTTCGCCACAATCGTGAATAAACATTACGAAGATTTCAAGTTGGCTGAATTAACCCCGGACAACTTCAAGTGTCTTATTTTTGTACAAGAGTTAGTCTCAGCAAAGGACAGCGAAATGCGCAAAAGAATGTTTTTAAAACTGCAAAATTTACCTGGATTAACACTACAAAAACTATCGGAAGACTGCCAAAAATTTCTGAGCATAAAGAAAGACTCGAAGGATATTGAGGAGGCAGGAGTATCACATATACGTAAGTTAAACAAAAGTTTACGTTTTTCACCCTCAAAAAAAACAAAAATTCTATAATAATGAAAAAAGATTTTCACCCTCCCCGGAAAGAAAACGAAAATTCTATAATAATGAAAAAAGTACAACGTACAGGGCAAATAATGACGAAAATCAAAGTAAATATAAGCCCCCCCCTCCCATCTGCATGTTATCGATGTGGAGGACTACACTGGAATAAGGATTGTCGTTTTAAATATAAAAACTGTCTTGCATGTGGAAAAATGGGCCACAAGGCATCCCAATGTTGGAACAGAAAATTTACTAGTAGGATAAGAGCTACTAGAATGCATGACGAAGACAATACTAACATAAGGAAATATGTGAAACTTGAAATCTTAAATAAAAAGATAAAATTGCAACTTGACTCTGGTTCCGATATAACGATAATTAACCTACAGACATGGAGAAAGCTTAATAGACCAACCATGTTACATACACAAAAAATTGCTAAGTCTGTTACAGGAAAGAGTATAAAATTCGAAGAAGTAATCCTAAATGTAAAATTTCACGGGAAAACAAGAAAACTCAAAATATTCGTAATGAAAGATACAGAAAATCTGGTGGGAAAGGACTGGATGCAAAAGTTCGACGTATGAGATTTACCTATCAGGTCGTTTTGTAAGGGTGCAGCTAGAATTGAATTAAAAGAAAATGTCCAACCAGTATGTAAAAAGAAGCGAAACGTGCCATTTGATAAGTTATTGCCTAACAAGAATAAACACCAGCATACACCTATAGTACCCAAGAGATCTTTTAAACCAGGAGAACGGGTTTACTTTAGGATGTTCAGGAACAATATGGCTTACTGGGAGCCTGGCACAATAATTAACAGACTAGGAAAAAAGTTTACCCACAGAAGACATATTAACCAAATACAAAAAAGACGTATTGAAGAGCCAAGCTCGTCACCCGCTGAAAATGACGATTCAATGGAGGCGATCTTTGAAGCTTTTGAGATTCAAAGAGCACTGGAAGACACAGGAACTAGAAGGTCAAACAGGAAGAGAACATTTACCGAACCTCTGATTATCGACCATAAGAGAAAAAAATTCTAACTCCTCCAACAAAAGGGATCTAAGGAGGGGGGTGTTGAGGGGTCCACCACTTCTTATACAAATGAACTCACCCAGTGTATATTTATACTACTGCCAATGAATACCCGAGAGAACAGAGCAAGGCCGAAGAGTCGAATCCAGAATGACAGAGTAAAAGGTTGTAGGTAACCGGAAGAGTGAGGGGTGAGGTAACAGCGTTGTAGGCGTCACAGTGAGCGAGCACGTAGACTCAGTAAAAAGTCATACAGCGATACTTCAATACCAAAGACTGTATAGATATTTTGCTACTAACCCACATTCCTGGAACTACTAACCTGCTTTACCAGTTTGTATTATTACGTTAATACATTATTTTTATATATTCATTCTTGGCGTTTGTTATTTATTGGTACCGGATTTCATCCCTGAATCCACAACATATATATATATATATATATGTGTGTGTGTGTGTGTGTGTGTGTGTGTGTGTGTGTGTGTGTGTGTGTGTGTGTGTGTGTGTGTGTGTGTGTGTGTGTATGGTTCTCCCAGGCGGATACTTCCCCCCAAAACACTACAATCTTCAAGATGGAGGATTAGCATAAAGGAAAGTGCCGAAGGGACTTTTAAACGGCTGCCGAACGCTACATTGAACACGACCTTCTGTTATATTTTGTACGAGTAGTGGTACGGATAATTACCAAACCGCATTTCAGGATGTCTTTCTCGTTAAGTTCAGTTCCAGGGTGACGTCCTACCAGGGCGGAACTCTTCCAAGGGGGAGGACAGAGGTTAATGCCCGTTGTGTGACGGGACCAAAAGGAAAATGCCGAGTGAGGTTAGATATGTTTGCAGCTAGTTATAAGCAGAGATGGGAGTCTCATTTGAAATTGGCCTTGTGTCATATTTTGTCCCAACAGGTGTACTGATATATACCGAACTGGATTTATTTGATGACACAGTTTACCGTAATATTACAAATGCAAAGGAAAAGAATACCACTTAACACACACACGGGTATATATATATATATATATATATATATATATATATATATATATAATAAAAATATAGTTTTAAAGTATAGCATATTTATGAATAAAAGTGCTCGATAGCAGGGATAGAGAATGTGTAAATATAAAAATAGACACAAAGGCCAACACTTAGTGGTAACAGTTTGTTTCATGGTTAAACGAAATTGTCATGTTTAACGAAACAGAACACAAGGCCCACTATATATATATATATATATATATATATATATATATATATATATATATATATATATATATTGATATATACATATATATTGAAATATATATATATATATATATATATATATATATATATATATATATATATATATGTGTATATATATGTATTGATATATATATATGCGTGTATATATATATTTATTGATATATATATATATATATATATATATATATATATATATATATATATATATATATATATATATATATATATGAGACAAAAGAAAAAACTTTTCTTTACCAATGCGTTTCGTCCTTGAGGAACTTTGTCAAGATAAATGTGAAGATTTCAATTTGTAACTTGTATTTATACACAGAAGTGACTTTTAACTCCCCGTACAACATGTATGAGATCGAAGTTGTGACTAAAATTATTTCTGTGTATAACCAATGCATTTGGTAAATTGTTTTTTAGGAGATCTTTCTTATATTTATAAATACGTTTTATACATGCATACATACTTAGATATGTATATATCTATGTATGTATGTAAAAGTTTCAATATAAATAAAAAATATATCTATGCATATTCAATATAAATAAAGACAAAATAAAAACTTATCTTTGTCGATGAATTTTGCTCTTTGATAGAATTTATCAAGCCAAACGTAAGGATTTTATTTTGCACAACTTTATTTTATTAACTATAAAAAATTTATGCACAAAATATAAAAAACTTATATAGAAAGTATAAAAATATAAAAATATAAGAAAATAAAAAATTTATATACAAAATATTCAACTACGAAGCAGATTATGATATTAATAACAACAATAAAGATTACATAAGGTACATAAAAAGAGATATATAATCCTTCCTGCTAACTTTTTAACAGCTAATATCTAAAACAAATCATCAAATCTTAACAATGTCAGAATAATTAGGCACATCGCAAACAATTATGAATATGATCAGAATAAAAAATATCCATAACAAAAATACTTCTTCTATATGAAATAACCAGCCTTGCTCCTTACAATATATTCAATATATTTTAGAGGAAAACATGTAGAAATTAAAATAAAACTTATCTATGAATACAACAAAAAAGATTTTATACACAACAATTTATCAAATGCCTTAATAATGTACAAAAAAAGTTCAACTAAAACGTTGCTCTAAATTATGCCACACTTATTAAAAGAGAAAGCAACTTACTTAGATGTAAAATTCTTGACTGTTTAATTTCTAAAACTAAAATAATAAACATAATATTTACATTATAAAAAAACTCAACAATCACATTTACTTACTTTCGTTTATTAGACATCAAATTACATCACTTAGCATCTTCCATAGTTTACCTCGACTTTCAGTTAGCTTGAAGTATATTTATAAGTTTTTAATTTTAAAATGTCTGATAAACTAACGGCACTTTTACTTGTGTATATAAATACTTGTTGCAGAATAAAATCCTTACATTTGCCTTGAGAGAATCCATCAGAGGATGAAACGCGTGGGTCAAGATAAGGTTTCCTTTTGTTTTTATTCATTGTTTTGTGTGTGTGTGTGTGTGTGTGTGTGTGTGTGTGTGTGTGTGTGTGTGTGTGTGTGTGTGTGTGTGTGTGTTTATTTCATTGTTCTTGTGTTTGTGTGTTTTAAGAAAACATAAACAATTCAAAACTTAGCTAAACTCTCCTGGCGTTTACATCATGAAATTTAAATTATATAGTTCAGTGCTTCTCAAACTATCTGATATGGCGAACCGGCATTTTTTCTCTCGATGTGTCACGTCACGTACCCGTAATGTTTCGTGCTAATATTAATTTATACCGGAAACGATATATATAATGAATATAATAAAAGTTGACTATTTTTTTATCTTCCATTTATTTTGCAAAAAATAATTCAGTATCAAAACATAAAAAGTAATAAAAAAAATAAGCTTCAAATGATTCCTTAGTATGGCCTGGACACTGGCCGCGTACCGGTAGTTGATGGTTCGCGTACCGGCACCGGTCCGCTGACCACCACTTTGCAGTACATAACCTTAGTGTTTTTCACTTCACAGTTAAAAAATTTAACTTTCAGATGAGCACATCAGTTTTGTCATTGAAAAAAAAAAAACAAACAAACAAGAGCCTGATGTTGACATTATGCTAATGTCAAAAGTACTTGGAATAAATGAATATGCATCAACATGATAATTTTCTCTCCTCCTATAATAAGGATACTAAGAAGGATCCCATTGAAAATATGCAGACAAAACTTGTCTTAATTATTCGGTAAGACATGTCTTAATGAAAACATGCTGCCAAAATAAAAGCAATATATATATATATATATATATATATTATGAAATAGACAAAGTCCGACCATTATTTTAAGAGATTTTTATGTTTATACATTCTTTTTATAGATACAAATATTTAAGCAAATGCTCTGTTGATAATGAATATAATATATATATATATGTAATATTAAAATATTTTTATTGTAATAGATTACAATAGAAACATTTTACATCGCTACACAAAAACTTTCATGTTTAGGAACTTTAATGGTTCCTCATCGGCCAATAGTGGTTAACATACTAGGAGTGATGTAAAATGTTTTTATTGTAATCTATTATAATAAAAAATATTTTAATAATATTATATTTTGCTCTACGTTTGAATTGAACATTTTTTAAACAGTAAATGCTAAGAACTGTGGATTCTAACTCTATCTGTTCTTTCTCTTCTTAATATACATATATATATATATATATATATATATATATATATATATAGTAAAAGTTATAAATTCGTTGGTATATAATCTAAGTGGATCTTAGTAATATTAATATTAAAACTGATCCACAAAAAGAGATCAATGTATTTATTATAACAGATCATATAAATTACACAACAAAATCCAAAATTACCTCATATGGGGATAGATCTATTTCTACCAACGAAAACTTCGTCAGTATTATTCAACCCCGGTGTATTGACCCTGCCAGAGTTGAATAAGACTGACGAGGTTTTCGGATGAAATAGATCTATCTCCCATATTAAGTAATATGGGATTTTGTTGTGTATATATATATATATATATATATATATATATATATATATAAGGGGAGAGGTTATAGTAGTTCCAACGAGAGAAAGTGTGTATATTAAAAAGAAGAGAGAAACCGCAAAATATTTTGGTTGTAATGTGGATAATAAAGTATAATATATTTTTCAAAATTATATTATCCTTTATTTTCCATATTTTTGTTACACGGGTTTCCGGTCTCGCGATCTTTATCAGGCAAAGAGTGGTTATTTCCATATATTATTAAAAGGAATTAATCTTTCTTATGTTTTTCGATATTAAATATTCTCGATATTAGACATTCTGTTTTTTTTTTTTGTGTATTAGTAACCATTATATATATATATATATATATATATATATATATATATATATATATATATATATATATATATATTCTAGCGGATAAAATCTTCGAGCTGCATATATTAAATTACGACATAGATTATGACAGGAGATGTGTTTGTTCGTGTAGATAGAAAAGCCCATAATAGACTTCTTCCGATTGCCATGAATCAATAGTAATGATATCAGCAGGAGAAACGGCGTTTATTATAATGATTTCATTTGCGGGAAATAAAGTATTTTGCAAAAGAAAGACAAAGAAGAAAAGGTTGTCCTTTGAAACGATGTAACCGAGGAGAAAAAGAATTTAGAAGGTATACATTTTTTTTTTTTCCGGATCGAGGCTCTCTGCACTTTTGTAATCTAACGCTTGGGTCAGCTTAACTTTTTACAGCATTTAATTCAGCTACCTTGCTGATCTGTCACCGCCTGAAGTCTGACTACGCAAGTTAGAGAGGCATATTCCCCATCTGTGACTGACTCATATAAACACTCTTTGTCACTTATTCATTCATTCATTTCCTCTCTCTCTCTCTCTCTCTCTCTCTCTCTCTCTCTCTCTCTTTAAAATGTTCCTCTCCTTTCTTTAAGCGAGAACGTCATCTTCAAGCAAGTTTACAAGTGTAGGAACAGACTGCACAAAGTGGGACAGGAAATAAAACATGCTAAAATGACACCAACTTTCCCAAATTTTTATCAGACAGGGTGGACAAATCAACACTGCTTTCAATATGCGAAATTTGATTTATATTGACAAACTCTTTATATTTCCGAAATGGAAAAATTTTCGTCCATAAATATAGCAAATTTTAAACATTGTAATTTTAAATAGGTACCTCCAAACATTCGCTAAAAAATTAGTATAAATAATGAAAAAATGCTTCAAACTTAATAAAAACAAAGTTTTAACGTCAAATTTTTTATGCTATTTTTAAAAGGAAACACCAAAGTAGTTTTTTTTATTATTAAATTATATCTTTTAATCATTTTTAGAACTTCTAAAATTTTTGTTAAAAATTTTGTTTTTCGCGCGTTAAAGTAGTGTGAGAAATTTTATCGTCTTTTTCTGTTGAAAAATATATTGATTTGGAAATTCTTGCAAAAAACAAGATTATTGTTGAATTTCAATTAAAATTTCAGGGCTCATTCAGAAATGAATGAAATTATTTTTGAAATGTTTCTTTTTCAGAAAAATTGGTAAAAAATATTTTTTTACATCTGTTATTCCCCATTTATTTAATTTTATGAAATTTCGAGAAATTCATTTTTGTAGTCCTTAATGTTTATATTAGTTATAAGCACAAGTCCTTGAAGAATTTCAAGCATCAATATCTTTGGTAAAAGAGGAACCCCAGTAACAAAAAAATGTTTTCATTTTTTTTTTTAATTTTCATCATAATAATTAAATCTTTTAAAATTCTGTATTAATTTGTAGCGATTAGGTGATATTGTTATTGAATACGTTTCTTATATATTTTAAATTAAAAATCATATTTGTTTCAAATCGGATTAATTAAACTTTAAATCAGCTTGTCTTCCTTAAAGTTTCAGAAAAGTACATTTTATTTTTAAAAGATTTTTACTAAAGACAATCATGTTATGCTGAAAAATATTCTAAAATATTTGTGTGTGTGTGTGTGTGTGTGTGTGTGTGTGTGTGTGTGTGTGTGTGTGTGTGTGTGTGTGTGTGCGTGTATACTAATAATGAATAAATATTTGCTCCTCACAATTTGGTACAACTGTTAGTTTCATGCATATTGCCTGGTTCGAACCTGTGTCCTTTTTACCCTTTTACAGACTGCAGAGTGTTTGGGTCTCAATCTGAGGACGCTGCAAAGGATTCGAGAGAGTTGGATGAGTCTAATGTTGATTACGAAAGATTTTTCGAGTGATCACTAAGGGTGGCAACGTTATTTTTCCATTGATTTTCCACAGGGCCTCAGACTCAACACGGAAGCCTACATCAAGTGCCTTGAGGAGGTAGTGTTTCCTTGAGTCAAGAAGGTGGCTACTGAAAGACCCTATGTCTGTCGACAGGATTCTGTAGCATGCCACAGAAACAGGAGAACCCAAAGGTATCAAACAATTTCTGCGACGACATCACCCCTTACATCTAGCTAACTCCCCAGACTTCAACCTCCTTAATTATTATGCCTGGGGCACAGATCAGATAGGAACCAACAAAACTCCCTTTAACACCAAAGATGAACTGAAGGCAAAGATTATGGCAGCATTCGCCAACTTAAACAAAGAAACTGTCCAAAAGAGTTGCAGGAGATTCCGAAGCCGTTTGTAAGCCGTAGTTGAAGCCAATGGCGATTTTTTTTTAGTATTTCAAGATATCTTTGTGCAATTTTGGTAAGTATATTTGTTAAAATGAGATGTCAGTGTTATTTTCATTTTTGTGTCATTTAGACGACAATTTACCATCGCACTATGAAAAGGTTTTTTATCACTTAACTCATGTTTACTAGGGAGTTTCATGTCTATATAGGTATAACCACTCATCTGTTCCGACGAATGGTTATACATATATAGACACGAAACTCCGAATTAAAACTGAGTTACGTGAAAAACATTTTTCCGTATTAATTCTATTAGTGTTCTATCTCTATCTTCGATACTGCGCACACTACCACAAAGCCTGCTTGCTTTAAATGCCTCCTTATCATCAAACCACTGAAAAACAGCAATTTTGTCTTCAAAAACAGTATTTCAAATTGACATTATATATATATATATATATATATATATATATATATATATATATATATATATATATTTTTGGGTGGTTTCTGAAAACGTCCATTATCAAGATATGACATAATGATTAGAGAAAGTTGGTCCAAAAGGGCTACCCATACTAACTCCATTTATATATGATATCAGTGTAGCAGGGGGCTGCTGTTGTGCATGCATATAGCCGCTATTTAAGAATATTAGGTTTGGCACACACACACACACACACACACACACACACACACACACACACACACACACACACACATATAGATATATATATATATATAATAGCTGGGTACTCTTTTCCAAGTTTTCTCATCTACTAAGGTAGCTAAAAACCTGAGACCATATCATGACACACACTATGTGGAGGGAATAGGGTAGACGAAACCGTCATGAAACCGTTGTTATTTGTACTAACACAAATCACAAGTCATCGTGACTGAGGCTTTGACAGTATTGGCTTTGCTAGACTACTGATCAAGCTCGATTATGCAGAAAATATAATTAAAGTCCACGCGACATAGTTGCAGCATAAAGCACAGGTTGGTTCTGTGGATGTTAAAAAAACACAAATGTGCCTGAGCAGTTACGTGCAATAGTAAGCTACCCTAATAGACGAGAAAACTTGGAAATCAACACCAACCTATTATATAGACCCTTGTGCAAATTAATTGAAACAAATGCTTTAGTTTCCGTTATTTCGCCATACGATCAGTTTTTAGATCCACTGGATTGACAGGGTGGCAATCGATTTCTATTCCTTCCTCAGATTGGGTCATTTACGGTAATGTGCAGTATATGAATCTATTTTCGGTGTCTATGATGAAATTTATTTGGCCTTGAAAAATATTGTGCCATCTATGATTGCATCAGATTTTTATCACGCCCGGATACTACTGTCTCGTCTGTCAATTAGTTGTCCTACGGCCATTGTCTACGATGGAGGTTACTCCAAACAAGCGTACGAAAATTGTAACGCTGCACAAACACACTGGTAGTGAGCAAATCAAAATACTATAGATTAACCCGGAAACTCTCCTGATTTAAATCCAATCTGTGATCAATCTTCAAGGAACGACTTCCTGGAAGGACATACGAAGTACTAACATGTGCACTGGGCCATGTTTCATTGGAAAAATACAAAAAAAGTAAATAATAACTGAATTATTCGTTTTGTTTCAATTAATTTGCAGAAGGTTATATATATATATATATGTATGTGTGTGTGTGTCTGTGTGTGTGTCTGTGTGTGTGATAATACTAAATATACGAATAGGTAATGAAAACTTTAGGTTCGACTAAAAAGTTACTCACTCCCGGCGTATATAATATGTATATGTGTGCAATTAGTTCACTAGAATAGATGGTGATTTGCTTAAAGTTTAGTAAACGTACATGCTAAAAAGAACCAGTGTTTTTATCTTGATATCAGTATGAATGTCTATTCGTTCTTTTTGCGGTGATGTCTATTAAACTTTGCCAAATTATTCCTGTAAATAAACAATAAACAATTAAATAGTGTTTAACAATGTTGTTGCCATTTCTCGTGAGAAAAACGTATTAATTGAAAAGCTCGCAACTTATTTTATTGAATTTATGCCATGAGACAAAAATGAAAGAAAGATCTGGAAAATGCATTTTTTAATAATTGTAGTTACACTTTATTATGTGTTTATTTAAATTTTATTTTTCTCGTGTTCACAGACAATTTTATAAATTTATAAATTAAAAGTAAGTTCTCAAAGTTATTTCTTTATTATGGTAAATACTAAATTGTGCATTGTAGTTTCACATATTTTTATAATTATGTAAATCTTAAATGATTCTTGTAAGTAAATAATATAATAAAACATTAATCTTCAACATTTTTGCTGTCATTTCTCGAGAATAAATTTGTATAAAACTAGTTTAAATGTTTGTTTTTTATTAAAATCTTATAAATAACTTTTTGAAATAAAAATTTGCCCAGGAATTATACAGTAATATCGATGTCAAGAGAAGAATCGACCTTTTCAGATATATTTTTTCTTGTTTTTGAAATAAAATAAAGTAAAATAAAATAAAAAATAAAAACCATTTTTTTCGGCGCGTTTTTGTGTTCAGATTCTTTACAAACTCCTTCTGATATAAATAAATATCTCTTTTATATATTCCGCTATAAAAAAAAATATAGTAAGCATTTATATATTTATCGATATGCAACAAGAGATTGTATCGATAAAAATTCTAGATTATTTATACAGAAAATATCCTGTGTGCAATTGCAAAATTATTTGAATATGGCCGGCTGTTTTTTTTCCCTTTCACAGTACCGATAAAGAAAATTATAAGATGCATCAGGTATTTAAGAACACATCTTTAACGGTTCAGAAATGACAGACGGCCTAACCTAATTTTACGTGGCATTTGCATATTCTTATTTCTCTTTCAAATGTATTTACATTATGAATATGTCAGCTTCCATGTCAGCTTCCAGTATGACGTAAGAAATAAAAAGACATAACATGCTCGTGGCAATAGCTACCAACCACACCGCCTTGGAAACTTGAGGCAGTAGAGATATGGTTATACAGGAGGATGCTGAGAATATCATGGATGAAGCATGTAAGCAAGAGGGAAAGTTTTAAGAGAATGGAAACGAAAAGGATGGTTATATTTACAAAGTACCTTTCCTATATATCATGTTACACTGCAGTGACAGTCGTCTAAAACTAAATATCCATTGCAAATCAACTAATAAAAATGATCTCATAAACTTCTATTCTCCCGAAAAGGACAAAATAAAATCCAGAATAATAATTGGATTTTTTAAGATCACTCAGTATTTGTAGACATCAATATTTACATGAAGAGGGAAAATATGTTGAAAATACTATTTATTTCTTATTCAATCCAAAACAAAGGCTAGGAAAATATTTCAAAATAAAAGAATGGATCTTCTTGACAATCCTAACGAATCAAAATATATTGTTCTACCCACCCCCTCCATCACAACCACAATTGGAAAGAATCTAAGCATAATATAAAATTTGTTACAACTACTTCTAAAACAATAAAAAAAAAACAATTAATAGAAAACATATCCTTAAATGGTGCATTTGAATACACACTCTATTGATTCTTGAAACATCCCGTGTATCGTATCTTAACGTAAACAAAGAGAATTTATTTTATGAAATGGATTAAATCCAACATATTTTTTTATTTTTTAATCCAAGATGTAGTGAAAGATGCAAGTCAATTTTTGTCAATTCTCTGGAATAGACAAAGTTTATGCGGATTTGTGAGGAATATAACGGTTAAACTTAGAGTTGAACAGGTTAAGATCTTAGTGATCGGGTGGGTATCCTCTTGGTAGTCAGTTCCATAGTTCGCGGGAAGAAGCTGCTTCGGCGAATGTAATACGAAGGGAATGAGGATGGCTCGCCGGTGGACCTAAGTTCGTCTTATGTCTTTCCATGGAAATATGATAGACCGGTGAGAGGCTTGCGACGTTTTGTCTGTGGAAAAGGGGTTGTAGGTTGGAAAATGATTCATCACCCACAAGGACGCGGAGACGCTTTTGAACTCTATCGAAACTGAGAGGTGAAGACTGGACAGCTCCTGCCCATATATGGCAGCAGTACTCCATTTTGGGCCTGATCTGTTATTTTAAACTTGGTAAATAAAAAGATATTTTATTTATTCTGTTTATACTAGGACTATTGTCCTCATCTTTGTTTTTGTTATCAATAATCCGAACATAAAAAAATGTAAATAATGATAACTACACATCACAGAAATTCAGTCGCTAGGCATTAAATACTGCTGCCATATCTGGCCTGGTGCTCCTGTTATTCATTTCAAGGTTCTTGACAAAATCCAAAGAAGGATCTGCAATATTATAGATTCTGACCTGGCATATCAACTTCAGTCTTTCTCATCGACGTCAAGTAGCTTCCCTTTTTTTTTTCTACAAATATTTTCATGGCACCTGATCTGTCGAGCTTTTTTCTCGACTACATGAATTTGCTACTAGATTGGCATCTAGGTCCCACCCTTTTACTATGGAAATAGTTAAATGCAACCGCTACTTATACTCCAATAGTTTATTTTCTCGCACTTCTTGCCTGTGGAACTCCCTTCCGTTTACTTGCTTCCAAGATAACTACAATCTTCAAAATTTTAAATGCAATGTCAATTACCATCTTCTGTCTTCTTGAATCCCGTTCATTTTTTGTCCTTTCCTCAATCCTCCCTAGACTCAGTTATTTTTTTTCTCACTTGTACTTCCTGTAAGCCCTTGCGTACCAATGGCATTTCCGCATTACTTGGGGTAAAATTAAAAAAATTTTACTAAGGTCTTAAATTATTTTTATCTCAGAAATAATTTTTTCGCTCGCAGATAAATAAATAGCAATTTCCTCATTGTATTAACCTAAAATATAACCGTCATTTTTTTTATGGCAGGAATAAACTAATAATAATTACTGTAAAATATTAAACTAAATTGCAGATACCAAAAGCAAAATATGCCAAATTCAAAGAATGTTAATAAGTGATGACGCTAACATACTATTAAAAAAATGTTAAAAATGTCCGCCAATAATCCTTTGGGTAAATTTTGGATATTTTTCCCTGCGTCCTTTGTGAATTACATCAACGCTGTATTGTGATTCGTTGTTTTTAATGTCGCTGGCTTGACGGATCAATAATGGCATGTGACGCCAAGAATTCCGAGAATGGATCAGGTCATTCTTTCTGGATGGCTCGGAATATTTTGCTTCCAAAAAGAAAAGAAATAAAACAATATGGGAAAGATTACTGCCACAAAAAGAAGTTATTTTTCGTCTTACAGAAAATATTATAAAGCAAAATTGAAATTGTTCAATAATTTTCCCATGAATTGATTGCACATCTACACATAGAGCACTGTCTTTTGTTTTTTAGTGATTAGTTAGGCGTCAGTCTTTGATGTATTCTTTCACAGTTTCATTTTGGTCTTTATATTTTGTTTTTTATTTATCGGTTTTGTTTATTATTCTTCTTTTCTTTGATCACTTTTGTGTTAATTTTTATCCAATATTTTGATTTATTATACACACACACACACACACACACACACATATATATATATATATATATATATATATGTGTGTGTGTGTGTGTGTGTATATATATGTATATATATATATATATATATTCCTGAAAAAAATTATTTTGGTTGAGCTATTTGGGAGAAAATTGAATTTGTGACTATTACTTCTTCTGATGCAAGTACTCTTCGTTAAGACGAATCAAGTTCTCCCATTCACTAGGGTGTTTATCTAAATATAAATTCATCACTGCCGTGCGCCAATGGCTTAGAGGTAGAGTCTCTGACTGATACCAAATTTCGATCCCGGCTTGAGGCAATCGGACGTCTAGCTATTCTGATAAGCTGCGAAACAGCCTGTCTGTCGCTGACTATATATAAATATATATATATATATATGTGTGTGTGTGTGTGTGTGTTTAGTAAAGGGGCTAAATCCGACATGCTTTTTTTAATTTATTTACTTTAAGCGTTATTTTTATGGATATTCACATTCGAGTAGAAGCTGTGTTTTTTAATTAAACAGTACTTTATCCTATTACCTTTATCGGCCTAAATATTCAAGAAATCTTGTCAGAAAATATGCCTTCTCCGGCAGGATTCGAACCTGCATCCCCGATGGGGAACCGTTTGTCTGAAGATCGCAAAATGTCACAAAAACTTTATATGTAACCGCATATGTTAACTCTAACATCTATCACGGATATTGAGTACTTTTCAATAAATACCGCATACACACACACACACACATTTATATATAGAGAGAGAGAGAAAAAGAGAGAGAGGGATTATTTTTTCTTTTATTAATATGACACATTTTAATTTATTGCTTTAACGTTATTTTTAATGGATATTCATATTTGAGTAGATACTCTGTTTTTATTTATTTATTAAACAGTATATTTATTGTTTTCCATCTACCGATCTGAATATTAGAGAAATCATGCCAGAAAAAAAATGCGCCTTCATTTTTGTTAATAATATTTCTTAAATGACCAGGCAGATCCAGCTGCAAAATCTGACCAAAATGAAACCATTGAAAATAGTTTCGTAAACTAAACAGTGTCATTCAACAGAAATGGCAGAAGCACTTGATTTGCAGGGATAATATTAAATTTCGCACAGTCAAAGTGATCCTGGCTCAATGGAGACAGATATGCAGAAAAGAAAGAAAGAGTGAAGTAACATAGGACACATATACATCACCCATTCATATTTGCTGAAGAATGAAAATCAACCAACATTTACAACATATGCCCAGCGGCTCTACTTATGGGAAAACAATTTGAAAATTCTGAAGCTGTCAACATAATGTTATACCTTAAAGAAATAGACTTATACTAAAACATATAACACATGCAATATATCATCTACACACTATATATCTATAAAACTGTTGTTTTGTTGGGTTTACTTATTTGTGTAAAATAAGAACGAATACACAATTCGAACCATTATATATTTTATTCATTATTGAATAACAATAGATGTAGTTAAATTAATAGTTCTTTTTTGGAAACATGTGAGAATGCGTGACTACCATCTTGAAATCCCTTTTCTGCTCTTTTGTTCTAGAGAGTTCTGATTAAAGGTGATAACTTAGTTATCATCTCGGGAACGACTTAGCTCTCGATGTCCGTCCTAACAAAAACAAAAGTTTACTGTGAAAGTATAAAATTATAAACAAAATATTTGTTGTTGAAGGCATAACATTTCGTTCAAGATATATGTAGACGTAGCCACAAAATTGCGTGCTAAATATTTAGATTTTGGCATTAATATCCCATATAGGTGTTGATATGTGGTTAAACAAAAAGAACCAAAGTAAACCAAACCAAATCTTTGAAGGAATCTATTCTTTAGCAGGTTAAAACCCTAGCCGAAAATATGATTTTCCTTCTATTGTCTTCTCACTGGTGTTGGCTATTTTGTTGAAGGATCCAAACTTTAGCTCAGCCACCAGATCCGCCCAATGTAGCTCTATATTCATCTGTTGAGAAATCATTTTTATGTAATACTTTACTCGGCGTACATGTTTCTCTTTGTAACGTTTACTTAATGATGATAGATGTGTTGCTTTTATATATTTAGCCAATGTTTCTTAATATTCCTCATCTTTTTGCACATGCGCACAAACCACATAGGCTAAGAATTTTAAATGTAGAAAAAAATTCATTTAGATTCGTTTTCTTTTTGTTTCCATCATCCTTGTTATTAAATATCTTGCATTTTGATAACAGAAGATCTGCCAAGAATGGGGAAACTTAAGAACCTGGACGCAAATTTACTGCAGATGAACTGTTTGTTCTTGATATATAACAAAATTTATATATTGTTATCCCCTAATTATGTATATATATATATATATATATATATATATATATATATATATATATATAATCATTTCACTCCCAAGCAAAGGAAATAATGCCACGAAGAGGCAAAGGTTTGCTATGAAGTCTTAAACCTCTATTCCTTTTCAAAAAACGATGAAGGAGTATGAACCGTACGATAGGTCAACCTATCTACTCATAAAATTGATTTATTTTTATTCCGACATTTTTATTACTTCAAACTTTATTTTTGCACATTTTTGAAAAATTTGTCAAGGGCGCAAAGGCGCGATAGACGTAAAATATTTAAAATAAAAAAAACAGCGTCTATTTAAAAACAAGTGTGGACTAAAATAAAGTTTGAAATAATATATATATATATATATATATATATATATATGATAATAATAATAATAATAAAAGTTCGAACACTAATATTCCATGGTTATAATTTATTACATTGGAACATCAGACCTATAAATTCAAAAAGAAATCGCAAAATATTACTCTGGGTATAAAAAAAAGGTAATAGACAAATTTCAAACACTTTTCTGCACAAAATAAACGATATTTTTAAACTGAACCATTTTGATATGACAATTAATGAAGGACAGTTAATTAATGAAATAAACTTTTTTTAAAAAAAACAGTATGGAAATTAGTTTAACCTGAAGAGTGATATTGCCTAGAAGCAAATAATATATCATACAGATATTAAGCTTTTCGTTTGTAAATTACTATAAAATAGAGCTGGGGCTTTTTCATCTCAGAATTCCTGGGAGAATTGAGTTCCAATTTCGCATTTATTCGTATAGATTCCATAATGTACATTTTACTTAATTAGCTATTAAATAATCTAATTAGCTATCTAACTCTTCAAATGTTGAATGTGTAACAAATTCTAATTTCTGTTTTCCCATCTTTACACTATATTAATTATAAATTATCCCCTGTTCTGTTACCCATGAAATAAAAATAATTGTTTGTACGGAAAATAAGGATCTACGTACATCAAATCATCTTTAAATTAAATGGCAGCAGAAGAATTATCATTGAACATTTAAAAGGTAAGCTTAAACATTAATTCAATACTTAAATGCAGCAATCAATTTTGAATTCTTCTTTAGTTTATTGGTGCCTATTGAATCTACTCTTCTCCGGCTATTGTGATGATGGCCAAACCTAGAGTCCTCCACAGGAGCTAGCTTAAATACCGCCCTATAGGGCGGCTTTTAAGCTAGTTTATAATAAAACCTGCACTGCAATTTTAGATACAAATGGAAAATAAGAGTTACTCCCCTTGAATCATGAAAGCAACGAGGTTGGCTAGTATAATGTAATATATAATAACAACGATAACGGCTAGTATAATATAATTATATATATTTTTAACCTCGCATATCTGGTAACCATGAATCTGAGTTCAATGAAAATCATTCGCTGCACCTAACTTTTCTAGGGGTTTTGAATGAGCTATGAATCATTGAAATTGGACCAATGGGAACGGAGGAGTTGCTTGGACACACACACAAACACACACACACACATATATATAATAAGATATATAAGTGTTATAGTGAAACACACCTATTCTATAGTTAATAGACTCTCCCACCTATAATAAGTAGGAGTAGTAGCAGTCGCTAAGGGAGTTGGTCAGTCAGTCGACCGGCTGATCGGTTGAACTCTCTGCCTTCGGGCGGAGAGGAACCCGAAAGAGGCTACGCCGAAGGGCGGATTCTCTTTCGGGGAGGTAAACCGACCCTGAACCCGTTTATACGGGTTCAATGGGCATATTTTTGGCCGAGCACACGGGCTCGGAGATCCCACGTTAAACCGGCCTTTTGCCACATGATGCCCTCCTGGGGGGGGGTGACTAAATACCGTTGCTCAGTCAGTCGATGTCGGACTAAAGTATCAGCGACCACCACTAGATTTCTCTGCGCCATTACCTATTATATCAAGTTCCTAACGTTTTGTACGTCGAACCTATTTTTGGACCGACTTAGTACAAATACAAGCCTCCATTGTGAAACTACTCTACAACATTTAGCCACGAGGATTCGAAATTCATACGGTGGAAGAAAAAAAAAATTCACCCGCCATAACAAATTTGGCCACGAGTATTCAAACTCATACGGAGGAAAAAAAAATTGCGTTCGCCACAATATTATTCGGCGAAGGGATTCGAAATTCATACGGTGGAAAAAAAATTCGCTCGCCACATTATTTGGTGACGAAATTCGTACTCATACGGAGGGGAAAAAAAACTTGCTCGTCACAATTTCGGCGACAAAATCTCGGATTCACATTTAAAAAAATAAAACTTGGCAAAGTTTTTCGAAAGACAAGACGTCAACTTAGTGATGAAAAAATCTGTCGTATTCTCAGCTGAGAAAATAATTTTTTCTCGATAAGACAGTTTGCTCAAATAGGTCACGAATTGCAAATTCGTTAGGACCCCCCTCTACAATATTGTGTAAACTTTTTACGAAGATGGAGGAATGCAAAAATATATTCCAGGAATTTTTTAAATTCCAGACGGAACAACAGATGACAATATTAGAGCAACAGAAAACATTCCAGATGAAACTACAGGAGGAAACTTTTAATAGACAGATGCAGTTTCAACGAGAAATGGAACAGATGCATAAGGAGTTTCAAAACAAAATTCTGGAAATAACTGAGAAGAGGAAAGAGAAAAATCTACAAAATGATTCTTTCCCAGAAAATACAATATGGAATTCAATTGAAATATTCACGTACAGTTCAGATGAAGAGATAACTTTTGAAGAGTATTATAAAAAATATACGGACGTGTATAACGAGGACTGTCATTCGTGGTCTGAAGGAAAGAAGGTTAGACTTCTTTTAAGCAAGTTAGGAACTGCTGAGCATAACAAATTAGTAAACTACATTTTACCGAAAAAAAACTAGCGAGTTGACATTTACCGAGGCGGTAAATATATTAAGTGAATTATTTAGTAAAAAGACATCTTTGTTTCACAAGAGGTGGAAATGTTTGAATCTGATGAAAGATGACGAACAAGACTATATAACGTACGCAGCCAATGTGAACAAGCATTGTGAAGAATTCAAGCTGGCAGAGTTAAGCGCTGACAATTTTAAGTGCTTAGTGTTTGTTCAGGGGCTGGTATCGGAAAGAGACGCAGAGTTGAAAAAAATTAGTGCTGGCAAAATTGGAAAACGAACAATGTCTTACAATACAGAAGTTGTCAGAAGACTGCACAAGATATGTTAGCGTAAAGAAAGATTCGAAAAAGATAGAACAGTCTGGCGTTTCGTATGTAAGGAAAATACGCTACAAAAAAGAAAGTCCGTCTGCCAAAAAGAATTCTAAAAAATTGCGGATTATCAAACAAAAAGTGAAATACCAGAGAAAAATAAACAAAAACTCCCGAAACCATGTTTTGCTTGCGGTGAACTTCACTGGTACAGATATTGCAATTTTAGGAATGAAAAATGTTTCAACTGTAAAAGAGTGGGTCATAAAAGCTCGCACTGCAGGTCAAAAAATAAAGACAATAAAATAAGAAAATTAAAGTCCGACGAGGTGAACGATGGAATAACCAGAAAATTTGTTACCGTCGAAATAAGTAGTAAAAAAATAAAAATGCAACTCGACGTAAATTTGCATACGTGGAAGAAGTTGGGGAAACCAACTTTAATGAAAACAAATAAAATCGCGAGGTCAGTGACGGGAGTAAAAATACAATTTATTGGCGAATTTGTTACAAACGTCACGTTAAATAAAAAAACGCGAAAAGCTAAACTATTTGTCATAGAAAATACCACGAACTTACTTGGTACGAATTGGATACAGAATTTCACTTATGGGATCTACCGATAAATTCTTTCTGTTACAAGGTTGAAAGTTAAACTCAGAAGCCCAAAAATTAGTAAGGAAACTTAAGGAAACATTTCCTACTGTTTTTCTCCAGGTTTGGGAACGTACCAAGATGGAGGCAAAATTCCAGCTAAAAAGAAAACGCTCAGGCGGTATTCAAAAGAAAAGGAATGTGCTGTTTGCTTCAATTGAACAGATAGATAAAAGAATTGGACAGATTAGAGAAAACCGGTGTATTTAAAAAAGTTGAATGAGTAACACCGACGATATACGTGAAAAAAAAACTCCAGAAAGTAAAGATGAAGCTGACACCGAGTAAAGCTGGGGAGTGAGTTACCCGCAGCCAAGAATCTCAAAGCGGAAGTTTGTTTCTGGTAACACTATGGAGGTACCAAAAAATAAAAAAGCGGATTGGCAAAATGATGTACTTGGTGAAAGGCGAAAAATTCACGTGCAGTAACCAGATCAGACGACGTTTTTCAGACGTGGTTGACAGCGGTCCCGCGGAAAAAACGCCGATGGAGGTGATTTTCAATACGTTTGATCTAACAACCCCTGCAACAATTTTACCTGAGGTACGCCGATCCAGAAGAAAAAAAGAAAGGCAACTGATCATTTAAAAGTGGATCCAAAAAAATAAAAAAAACGTAGGAAATACGCTACGATGTTGCTAAAAGAAAAAAATGAATTTTTTTTTGTTGTTTTTTTCATGTATATTTCCTGTAAAAAATGAAAAATAAATAAAGAAAACTGTTTACTCCTACGGAGTAAAGTTTTAGGGGGGGTTATAGTAGAACACACCTATTCTATAGTTAATAGACTCTCCCACCTATAATAAGTAGGAGTAGTAGGAGTCGCTAAGGGAGTTGGTCGGATACTAAAAGTATCAGCCACCACAACTAGATTGCTGCGTCATTATCTGTTATATCAAGTTCCTAATGTTTTGTACGTCGAACCTATTTTAGGACCGACTTACTACAAATACAAGCCTCCATTGTGAAACTACTCTACAACAATAAGACATGAGCATTTTTAGCTATGTTCAATTTTTCAAAACTGGTAATTATTTAATCCCAAGGCATCTAACAAAACACCGATGAGAGTTTTCGTGAATAAACATTACGAAAACACACTTTCGATATATATTTTTCAGTGTGTTAGTTTTTATTATAGCTATTATATTATATTATTTTATTATAGCTAGATTAAAGTTTTAAGCTAACTGCAATTTTGGATACAAAAGAACAATAAGATTTACTCCCCTTGAACCATGAATAGCAACAATAATTGCTAGTATAATATATTAACATATATTTTAAACCTCGCATAATCTGGCAATCCCTAAATCTGCGCTCAACGAAAATCATTCCCTGCGTCTAAGTTTTCTAGGGGTTTCGAATGAGCTATAAATCATTGAAATTGGGCCAATGGGAACGGAGGATTTGCTTGGACACACACATGCACGGAACTTTATATATGACTTGGTGACTCCTGGTTATGAGGTCACAACATCGCCCAGTCGTTTTTTGTAATAGGGAGTGTCAATTTTTGACAAAATTCCCATAATTGCTCGATATGACCTGGAATTCATGCATGTACTACCTTCTTTAGCTTCAACCATAAATTTTCGACAAAATGGGTTTAGATCAGGATTTTGATTAATCCATTCCAGGACTTGAAATATCTTTATTCGAACGCATTCTTTTGTGAATTTGTTTTGATGTCTCAGATCATTGTCTTGTTGAAAGATCCAGCCCCGACTTAAACGCAACTTTCGAACCGAGGGCAAGACACTCAAAATTGCTTGGTATCTTGCAGAGTACATTGTGCCATCAGTGAGTATTATTTTGCCTGTTACAGCTGGAGCAAAGCACATCCATGTCATAATGTTGTTGTCGCCATGTTTAACTACTGGCAACAAATTCTCAATTCAAAAGCCATATTAGGAGCTTGCGCGACATGCAGCCTGTCGTTCGTCCAAAAAGCTCTAGTTTTATCTCATTTGACCACAAAACCTTTTGCCAGAAGGTTTCTAGCATATTAATATGAGCTTTGGCATAGTTGAACCAAGCTTGTTTGTGCTTTTTCGTAAGCAGTGGTTTTTACTGGGCATTCAGACATGAAGACCGACATCGTTCAGATTTCATTGCATTGTAGACATATGCACATTGATTACGACATTAGCTAGAGAGTCTTGGGAAACCGCTGAAATAACAGCAGGATTCGCCTGGGCTTGCTGAACGTAATGTCTACTTGTTCTTGCAGTTATTTTTTTTATGGGCGGCCATTTCTTGATTACGATCAAACACCTTCCATTTATAAATAATTTGTCTCATTGCAGAAACATACATTCCAAATTATTTTGATGGCATTTTGTAGCCTTCTCCATCATTATAGGCATGAACTATGCGATAAAGCTCTAAGAAATTCTTTTGATCTTGGCATATTTCTTTTTTACATTTAGTCTCTAACTGCACCATTTCGTATAGACAATGAGTTATATTAACTGAGTGCAGTATACAAAGCCTAACAAAAAAGATGAACACATGTCATTTTGCTTTTTATACATACACAAGAAATATTTGCACAGTGAACCATGTAAAACAAAAGTACAGAGTATAAATGTAAGGGTCCACTTAATTTTATACATCTTAATTTTTAATTAATATTTTTATTCCAGTTTGATAAAAAAAATTTTGAAAGTCATTAGAATTCATTTAATAAAGTTTTTTCCTTAATGAACATATAGTTTAATTAAGATTTGTTGATTATCTGGAAAAAAGACATTTTTTTAATATTATCTAAGTGGTTCACTTCTTTTTCACAACACAGTATATATATATATATATATATATATATATATATATATATATATATATATATCCTTCGATAGAGCTCTCTAGAGAAAAAGGACTGCATTACTCTTCAAGTATGAAATGAGTTCTTTTAGCAGCTCGCGTATTTCGTATAGAAAACGGTAAATCTTCCCTTTCTCTTTAATATGCGCCAACGGCTTAGGGGTAGGATCTCTGCCTGATGCCAACTCGGTCGTCTAGCCACACTGAAGAGCTGTGATACCGCAAAACTGTCTGTCTGTGGATGACTATATATATATATATATATATATATATATGTCGGACAGGAAATACAATTAATTTGAAATAAAAAGGAAGCAACATTTTCCGCTCGTTTTTATTCAATAAATTAAAATAAAACGTGTTATAGATAGTAAAATAATGTTCTGACTTCACAGAAAAGTAGAATTTCACTACCTTGAAATATATTTTCCAATATTACTTATTATTTATTTCTTTATTCAATCGCATAGTACCCGTAAAAATAACATGGAACACCCTATGTTCCGAGTATTTACTCAATCTGTTTCGGGTCTCAGTGTCACTTCTCAACCGCTTGCAGAAGATCAGTGCAGTATTGGTGTGCTTTAATTAATTTGGCATTTCTATGCAAGTTTTTATCCTACTGTTCAACCAGCAAAACATTGTTGTATTTGATATATCACTTTCCTTACAACCAGTTCGGAAGTTCGAATCGGAATCGGGTTCATTTGTTAATTTCGCAAAATGGAAATTAAATAGAAAGATATATAAAAAGTCATAATGAAAAAAAGTCTCTTCAAGTTATTTGCATAAGCACATGACTAGTTCACTAAAATGGATTTGTAGTTGGTAGTAATGGTTATTTTATTCGTTCACTTCTTCAATATGTTTGTCTTTGTAATTCACTGCTAAGTACTTGGGTAGGAAAAAACCACGGCACCATTCTTGATGAATTTCATCTTAACATCAAGAAACTGATTAGAGAGCAAGAAAGGAGTATTATGAAAATAAATAGACATAGTATCTCTATATTATTCAATGAAATATGTTTGAATATATATATATATATATATATATATATATATATATATATATATATATATATATAAAAAAACTAGACTCGTTTCGAAAAACCCTCGAATTTTTGATTTGCTAATCAAATCAATCTCGAGGAAAAAAGGTTTTAAAAAAGAAAGAGCTACAAACATGGACTTCTGCCGACAAAAAAAAATCGCACAGATGCAGGTCTGAAGCCCAAAGAAAAACCCCGATACGAGTAAC